>CM034470.1:24167152-24179103 GCA_019925255.1 Litchi chinensis | reverse complement strand
GGTCGACTTGTTGGACTTCTACCAGGATTTTACCAGTCCATTTATTCAATCTGAAATATACCCATAACATTAGCCCCCAGCTCTTAGTGCGTTCTGCAAACTGAGAGCTCGAGCTTGTTGGTAAAAGCTGACACGTCACACCTTGTCGTCCCGTGCTTTTTCAAATTTCATCCTATCACTTTAACACGTGACGATGATTTAGATGATAGCTCGGCTACATGTCTCGTGCCATGTCATTTAATGCACACGTCTCTCAACTGATGACCCATGATTACCAAAGTCGTAATTTATGCTGCACCGTTATATTCAAGGTGGTTACACAGCTCTTAGATTGAACGGCTAACGCGCGGGCTTAGCTGCCCTTATAAATAGGTGGAGCTCTTTCATTTTCTTTTCACTCTGTCATTTTCTTCTCTAGCTATCGACTTACTTCTTTGTTCTCTTAGCTTTATTCCATTTCCTTGCATTGGTTCTTCTGAGATTCTTCATCTTTAATCATCAGACTTCTCTCCTCTCGATAAGGATTCACAGTAAGTTTCATCTCTAACTTCAAGTTTTCAATTTTTGGTCTATTTTCGTTTGTTTATATCATATTGTGTTTGCATTATTCTTCCTAGGTTTGAAATGAGTTTGAGCGTTTCAATGTCTACCGTTGATTGTTTTGTTGTGGAGTACAACTTTTTATTTTCATGTTGATTTGATCCTGTAGCTTGCCTATTTGCGACTTGATTACTGTTTGTGGCTTTTACCCATGTATGCGAGCCTTAGGATGAGATATCTATAGGTCCCTAGCTCGTAGATCGTTCTCTTATAGGTCAAGCCCCCCATTATATTAGTGAACTGTGTGGTGTTTGCGATCTGTAGAGTAGGGAACTTCCTTAGTGGAAAACTTAAGACATCTAGGCATGGTCTGCATACTGCGACCTAACTATACCCCTTTTTTGTGTAGATGGCTTCAGGTCGTGACCGCCAAACACACAGAGTAGGAAATAATGAATCGTCTAACTCGGAAGAACTTGCTTTGGGTAAAGTACACAATGTTGGTAAGGCAACTTCTCAAAACGGGGAGGTCGCAGAGCAATTCATAGCTCAGACTAATCTAGCAACAGCTCGTCAACTCGCTGAGGAGTGGCGAGCTCGCGAGGTGTTTATTCATTATTCTTCTGAGATAGATTATATCGAGATAGGGGGAATCATGTTGCAATACCACATTCCCAAGGGTTGCTGCACGATGTCTCCTACTGCTAACGACCACGTGTGCTATCCTCTTAAGGGTTACATCGCCATCAATACTCACCATCTTAAGCACGAGCTTAGGTTTCCAGTCCCTACTTACTTAATCGAGTTCTTGAACAGGCTCAAACTTTCACCATTCCAACTGACCCCGAATTCGTATTTACAGTTGACATCTCTGGCTTTAGTCTTTCTTAAAAATGGCCTTCCTCCCTGAACTCCAAAAATCCTAAGCCACCTCCACAACATCAAAGGTGCCGATGGCATAAAAGATATAATGCAAGAGGGAATCTACTATCTCGTAGCTAGTCAATTAGACTACAAGAGTCTCCTACTTCAAGGTGATGTAAAGGGCAAGTCTAATATAGGGACCTACAAGACAAGCTGGTTTTACATTTTTTGCCCTTCCTTCAAGCATCTTAACAACTTCACTTTTGTTCTAAGTCCAGGTAGATAGAAAGGGAAACATCTACGAGCTGAGGACCTCTTTTTAATCTCATCATCACCCCCACCCTATTTTTTTTGCAAGCTAACATTCTTTGTTTTGCATACGTAAAAAAGGATAAGCCCATCCTTAGTAACGAGGAGGAAGAAGTCCTCAAGACGCTTGCAGATTCAAATGAGGCAACTCTTAGCAATGCACTTGATAACGACCTCCTTAGGACATATGAGCCAGCTCCTCCTTTTGATAGCGAGCTAATAGACAGCAAGAGAGGCATAGGAAGCAGGGGAGAGTTCGAGCTCGCTTCCGTGTTTGAAGCTGATAGTGAAGAAAAGGTTGCCCCTACTCCTTAAGCAGATCAAGTTCCTCCTTTTACCTCGAAAACAGATCCAGCTCCTGCTTCTACTCCTACCTGGAAATAGATCCAACTCCTCAAATAGTTCCAGCTTTTGGTCCTGCTCAAGCAATTCTAGCTCCAGCTCCTCAACAAGCTCCAAAGATGGCGAACCTCTCCCTAAAAAAGGCTCATCTGAAGCAACCTTTCGATCCTGCAGCCCCTCCAACTGCTACTTCTAAACGTCTTACCAAGACCAAAGCTCCTTTAGTTGTTGCCCCTAGCGAGGTGCCCCATTCGACATCAGTCGCAGATCTTCCACAGGTCCCAGCCCCCACCTCTCAAGTAGAGGTAGGTGAAGTTCAATCTGAGACCCCATCTCTCGAGACCCAAACTGGTTCCAGCGGAGGTGGAAGGAGAAAATAAGCGTCCGACCCTTCTTTAGGCAAGTGACATCGAGTAGACAAAGATAAAGAGCCCGAGGTCGCACAAGTCGTGGAGAGGACTGTTCCACCAACCAGGCCTTGACCTGAAAATGGACCAGGGGGAAGATACTTGAGGTCCTTCATTGACAACTGGTCCGACATCATACTGACCCATACTAGAGCGTTGGAAAATAATACCCTTAACGGCCTGGACCTACCTGAATATCTAAGTCACCATGCGATGCTGGTAACTAACTCCTCTTCTATCTCTCCCACCTCCTTGTTTTGTTAAATACTAGCTCATTGTATTTTAGGCTGCACTGGGGGCAATAAAGTAGAGGCAAGAAACTAAAACCTTTAAGGATTAAAGGATAAGGTTAGAGAGCGAGTTGGAGAAGGTAAAGGAAGAACTTAAGCTTTTTACTGTAGAGGCCGAGAATGCCACAAGATGCCAACAAGCTTATAAGGTGAAGCTGATGGATGCTAACGTGGCTAGGAAGGAGGCTGAGGAGTCCTTAATTTACAAGGAGAGTGGCCATGAAGCTACAAGGTCGCATCTCAATGCCATGCTCCTTAACAGCGAAGAAGAATTGAACAAGGCTAGGAGCGAGCTTGAAAAAGCCGTACAACGAGCTGAGGCAGCTGAGAAAAAGGCTGAAGCTACTGATCAACAAAATGTGGCCACATTGTAGTGAGCTATGACTGTTGAGCATCATGCAAAAGCTGCTCATAGGGAGGTCGTTACCTTGAAAGCAAAAGTTGCCATAGCTAAGGAAGAGGCCGAAGAGCAAATTGCCAGAGCTAGAGAGGAGGTCGAATCAGAAACATGTAGCAATTTCCTTTTCCCCCTGTGGAATGCCCATCCCGAATTAGATTTCTCGATCTTTGGTAAAGTGGGACTCTAGGAGGTGGAAAGATTCAAAGTAGAAGTTGCCTCGTCTCTAGTCGTGTCAAACATCCTTCCTTTGGCTATGGAAATGTAAGCCCCTATCTTCGGTTATAGACTTTCTCATGATATAAACTAGATGATAGGATAAGAATGTTAAACTTCATTAATATCATCCTAATGGGTGACATTAGAATGCTAGCAAAGCTTTTAGAAACTAATTAACTCTAATGGTAAGATAAATATAATGAAGGGCAAAGTGGTCTTTTCATAAATAAGGGCCATGTATATATATAAATAAGTGGCACGTGGTCTATTCTTAATAAAAGAGTTAAACATATATATAAGTGATTGTCACATAACACTTAGTCAAACTAAAGTTATTAGTGAGATGATTACTAAAGAATGGTAAAAGGGTCATTTTATCAATAAGAGAAATTTAAACAAATGACAAAATGGTCTTTGCTCAAATGAGAGTTATAGATGTAAATATAAACATGTAGTCATCTAAAACTTAGAAAAAATTAAATGATAGGACCCAAACCAGACCTTTGCTAGGCTCTTGTCTGGAGGGTCTTACCGGGCACCTCAAGGACTTCCTGGACCCGACTCGTCGGATCGAAGAAACCCGAGAAGTGAACCCTTAAACTTTTTTAGCCGGTTTACTCGTTTAAACTTAAAAATTCGATTTTCTTTAAAATAGTTGGGAGGGATAAAATTTTTCACGATTTCATTTCAAAATGATTTTATAAAATTTTTGGCAACATAACAGCTGTTTTTAACAAATTCAAAATTTACCTGTAAATAAATATACACTTCGACTATAATTTCATTTCCTCCCAACTTCTTTATCCACAATCATGTAATATCACCATAAACTTCTCAATCAGCAAGCATGGAATTATAATACAATGTACAAGTATATCTATCTACATGAAAATCCATCACTAATCACCAAAATATTTACAACTATACAATCCAAATGCAAGTGTGTTTTCACATGTAATATAGTCAATCCATATACACGAATTTACACAAGCATCTTGCATGACTTGCCCACCTATATATATATGTACAACAAAATGTCGTCGTCCTATCCAACGGTAGCACGCAATGGAAGGTAAATGAGCTACACAGCAAATCAACAAGTTAGTGCAACAAGATAATATAATATAATATAATATAACATACACCAATACATTAAGCTAAAATCTTATTCATTTCCAACACTTTCAAAATCTTAATATTTTCTTACAAAATCCCCATGCATACCTTCTGAGCACTATATCCATCACGGGCGGTTTTAACTAACGCCGACGTGAAGCTACTGCGGTATCTCAACCACTACGATACGAAATTTACTGCATCGCATGTAGGGTGGTTACTCTCATAACTAAGCAACTACAAAGCGGAATTTTCTGCATCACAATTGTAGTGCTAAAACTCTAGGCGATTACGAGCCGAATATACTGCATCGCTACATAGTGCCAAACTATAAAATAATCAACTACGCGCGGAATTATCTACATCGCAACGTAGCGTTATACTTTCTAGGAAAACTGAGCAACTACGGACGGAATTTTCTGCGTCGTTGCGTAGTACTAACTTCTCTCTAATCTGAGTGACTACGAGTGAAATTTTCTACGTCGTCACGTAGTGCTAAATCTCATAAACTCTTAAGACATATACATGGGTTTTTAAACTAGATTTATTAAGTGCAAAAACACAAAACTAGCTATCATTGGAACTTTTAAAAACTATCTTGTTTAAACTCTTTTTAGGAACCACTAAATATTGGTTTTAATCATTTTATAGATTCCATAAGAAATTCATATACTCAAACTTTGAACTTTGAAAGTTAAAAACCATTTTTTTTTCTTCCATTTAACATAATAGTTAAAGAGTGAAATATAATTTAAAGTAGCCACAAGTGACAAAGCATTTACCTAAGTCCGCACAATACTGCGTCAAGCGTCTCCATGAGTCTCACGTGCCTCGGTAGCTCGCTCTTCACCTACACAATACTTTCTTATTTGAAATTCGCTACCATGCACTTCATAAACAACACACACAATGCTTTTAACTTTTAAAATTCAATACAATGCACTTTTTGACTCTAACTTTCTCTACTCACTTCTAACTTAATCGAGGCTTCCTAATGCCAATTTCTTCACAAAATTTTCAGTTTTGGACCCCTAGGGACACCCTCACGTAGTCCGTATAATTTTTAGAGGCCTAAAACGAAAAATCATAAAATTAAGCCTCATTGGACACCCCAAAACAGAATGTAGTGCAACAACCTACTCGGGGCTCCGTTTTTCTTTGTTCTTTTTCCTACGGTTCACTTATCTCACACTCTGGTCACACGTCAAATTTCGTCAAAAAATTCTATCGTTTGCTATGTCAAATCTAAGAAAAATACCCTTTTTCAGACACTTTTTGTGCACTTTTTCGTGTTGGACTAGCGACGTTGGTTTTTCTTTCGTATCTAAACTTCTTTTACCTAATTATGATCAACTAAATTCATTCCATGCAATAAAAATTGCATTTACATAGTTATTTCACTTATCAACTCTCTAACGACACTATTTTAGTCATAACTTGAGTAATTTTTATCGGAATTAATTCGTTCAAAAACCTATGGTTTTCTATGATTCCTAAGCATCATTTGAGGTTTAGAATAACCCCATATATGTCAGACTTACACAGGTTGTCTCTAGCCCATGGTTTGAGCTCGAGATTTCAAAATTGTCTAAAACTACCTCCATTGAGCTTCTATCAATTCTCTAAGTTTTTCTAACCTTATTCATGCTTAAATTTGAGTTCAAAACCATCTAATCTCAGAGATTTTCTACTGGTGTTCATGCCCTTAGCACACACACAAATACTACTTTGTCATTTAAACACTCACAACTCACTCACAATTTTTGTCAAATGCTTAGAGTGCATGAAACTCACTTTTGTTTCCACTGTTATCAAGTGTATGACAGCCCTTTTATACAATCCTAAGCTACCATTAACATACAACAACTTGTCATTTAATATTCTACAATAATCACTTAGGGTTTTACCATAATTTTAAGGGCAAAATATCTCACACAACTCATCCAACAACCAAAACTATCACATACCTATTTAGATTTCAATTTCAGCAAGTAGAGAGAAAAAGGAGTTGCTATCTTACTTGGTTCTTGTTTAGAGAAATGAGATGGACTTGGAAGAGGTCATAGAGAGGGGTTTTAAGGCTTGGAAGGTTGCTTGGATGATTGTTTCTTCACCCTTTCTTTTCTGTCGTCCAACTCACCTTTGCTGTTCTGTTTTCCTTTCATGCCAGATCTGCTCTTGTTTTGCTGCTATTTTGCTTTTGTTTTCACGCAAGATTGCTTCTTGTTCTCTCACAAATCCTCTAAGTGTGATATATATAGATTTAATCTTTCAAAAATTACTCCCATACCCTCAATACTTTGATTTCACTCCATTTCCCCTCATTTTCTTTTGTTTTTCACGGCTGAAATCTTCTTTGTTTCCTTCAATCTCTTTCCTTCTAAGTGCTTTGTTTATTCATCTTATTAAGAATTTTTAGAATGCCAAGTTTGTCCTATTTGAGTATTTGACTATAACCAACCTTTTATTGTAATTACACTAGTAATAATCCACTAACTCTAAATAATAATTCCTCTAGTTTTTATTTTTGGATTCAAACGTATCATCACTTATAATCTATCACTTGGTTGTGGACAAACTATTTTACCCTTCATTAACTTTTCTCTTACTAAATTTTATTGTTGTGTAATTCTAAAATGAGTGTTCGCTCTTTGATGATCGATTTAGATTAATACAAATTAGATTTATTAACTAGATTTATTATTTAAATTTCATAATCTAGTTTCTGACACTAGATCATTAAAAATCGATACTAGGGGTTTACAATTTTTTCCCCCTTATAAAAATTTCATCCTCGAAATTTTAAATTGCTTACCTGACTCAAACAAGTGAGGATACTGGGCACGCATTTGCTCTTCAGGCTCTTAAGTAGCCTGTTCTGACCCATGATTTCGTCATAGCACCTTCACTAGCGGAATCACTTTATTACGCAGCACTTAGTCTCTACGATCAAGAATCTCCACTGGCTGCTCCTTATAGGTCAAGTTCTCCTTCAACCGAACTGATTGCTCTTTCAGAATATGTGAAGGGTCAGCAATATACTTGCGTAGCATAGAAACGTGGAACACATTATGAATATTGGCTAACTCTGACGGCAACTTCAATCGATATGCCACTCCACCCACTCTGTCCACTATCTCATACAGCCCTATGTACCGTGGGCTTAACTTTACACGTTTCCCGAATCTCAAAATACCCTTCCAGGGTGAGACCCATAGGAATACTTTGTCACCCACTTCGAACTTTAAATCTTGTCTTCGATTGTTTGCATAGCTTTTCTGCCTGTCGCTTGCTATCTTCAACCGTTCTTTAATCACATTTACTTTCTTGGTTGTATCTTGGACAATCTCTAGGCCAATCAATCTTCTCTCACCCACTTTGTCCCAACAGACAGGGGTTCTGCACTTTCTGTCATACAACGCCTCATACAGTGGCATACCAATGTTAGATTGATAGCTATTGTTGTAGGCAAACTCTATCAACGCTAGGTAATTATCCCAGCTCCCTTTGAACTCCATCACACATGCTCTCAACATATCTTCGAGAGTCTGGATGGTTCTCTCTGATTGGCCATCTGTTTGTGGGTGAAAGGTCATACTGAAATTCAACTTGGTGCCTATAGCTTCTTGCAACTTCGACCAAAACCTCGAAGTAAAATGAGGATCTCTATTCGATACAATGGACATTGGTGTGCCATGCAACCTCACAATCTCGTCTACATACAACTGTGCAAATCTTTCTAGAGAATATGTGTTCTTTATAGCAAGAAAGTGAGCAGACTTTGTCAATCTATCAACCATCACCTAAATGGCATCATGTCCGCTCTGTGTCCTGGGAAGTCCCATCACAAAATCCATCGTGATCTTTTCCCACTTCCACTCAGGAATGGATAAAGGCTGTAGTAAACCTGCGAGTTTCTGATGTTCAATCTTAATCTACTGGCAGGTTAAACACTTGGATATGAACTCTGCTATCTCCCTCTTCATGCCTCTCCACCAATAATGGTCCTTCAGAGTCTGATACATCTTAGTACTCCCCGGATGCATGGCATAGGCTAAGGAGTGGGCTTCTTCTATGATTTCTTTCTTCAACTCTGCTACATTTGGTACACATAATCTTTGTTCCAAGACTAGTGTTCTGTCACCTTGCAAGGTGAAGCTGCTTTACTGCCCAGTCTTTATGTTGCTTCTCAGTTTTATCAAATATGGATCCCGAGCTTGCAATTCTTTTACTCGGTCCACCAACACTGGACGAACATGAAAGGCTACTAATAAAGCACCTGAATCTGCTGTCTCCAAACTGACCCCCATAGATCTCAACTTTATTAACAGTGGCAAATACTCGGCTTTTAACCGAGCTAAGGAACTAGTGGGCTTCCTACTTAATTCTTCCGCTACCATGTTTGCTTTACCCGGATGGTATTCAATTGTGCAGTCATAGTCTTTGATGAGCTCGATCCACCTTCTCTGCCTCATATTCAGCTCTTTCTGTGAGAACAAATACTGTAGGCTTTTGTGATCCGTAAAGATCCTACAAGGTACTCCATAGAGGTAGTGCCTCCAAATCCTTAAGGTAAACACTACTGCCGCTAACTCCAAGTCATGTATTAGATAGTTTACTTCATGCTTCTTTAACTGTCTTGAAGCATAAGCTATCACCCTGTCGTGCTACATCAACACACAACCTAAACCTTGTCTGGAGGCATCACAATACACTGTAAATCCCTCACTTCCTAAGGGAAATGTAAGCACTGGTGCAGTAGTTAACCTTTGCTTCAACTCATCAAAACTGTTCTGACATGCTTCTGACCAGATGAACTTCTCTTATTTTCTGGTTAACCTGGTTAATGGAGTAGCAATCCTTGAGAACCCTTCCACGAACTTTTTATAATATCCAGCTAAGCCTAAGAAACTTTTGACTTCTGTTACATTCGTGGGTGGCTTCCAATCTACAATAGCTTCTATCTTCTGGGGATCTACTGAAATACCCTCTACGGATACCACATGTCCCAAAAATGCCACTCGATCAAGCCAAAACTGGCACTTGTTGAACTTCGCATAGAGCTGATGCTCTCTCAGAGTATGTAATACAATCCTCAAGTGCTCTACATGTTCGTCTCTACTACCTGAATACACCAAAATGTCATCGATGAAGACTATTACGAACTTGTCCAGGTAGGGTATGAAAACTCTGTTCATTAGATCCATAAAGGCTGCTGGGGCATTCGTCAATCCAAACGGCATCACCAGAAACTTATAATGACCATAACGAGTCTTGAAAGTCGTCTTAGGAACGTCTTCTCTTCGCACCTTCAGCTGATAATACCCCGATCGTAGATCTATCTTCGAGAATACCTTAGCTCCCTGTAGCTAGTCGAACAAATCATCAATTCTTGGCAATGGATACTGATTCCGGATGGTTACTTTGTTGAGCTACCTATAATCGATACACAAACAGAGGCTGCCATCTTTCTTCTTAACAAACAACACCGGAGCTCCCCACGGTGATGTACTCATCTTAACGAAGTCTTTGCTCAACAGTTCTTCCATTTGCACCTTCAACTCCTTTAGCTCTACTGACGCCATCCGATACGGCGCTATAGAAATGGGCTCTGTACCAGGTGCTAGCTCAATCTCGAACTCAATTTTTCTATCCAGTGGTAACCCTGGTAGGTCCTCAGGAAATACATTGGGGAACTCATTAACCACCGGAACTTCTGCCAATTGCAACTCATTGCTACCAACTTCTATTGCATAAGCCAAGTACACCTAGCATGCTTTACAGAGCATTTTATTGGCTTGAATCTCACCAAACTTGTAAAGAGTATCTTTCTCTCTCCACAAAAGATTACATCTGGTTCCCCAGGCTTGCTAAACTAAACCTCTTTCCTGTAGCAATCTACGGTGGCACGATGTTTGGATAGCCAATCCATGCCCAAAATGATATCAAAATCATGAATATCGAGCACTATGAAGTCAGCCTCGAACTCATGACCTACTATAGTCACTTTACTTCCCATGTAAACTCTATCCGCAATAAGTGAATCACCCGTGGGAAGTGACACTACCATGCTACACTCAGTCGGTCTCCACTCTATCCCGACTCTATCTATAAACTCTCGTGCAATAAAAGAATAGGTGGCTCCTGGGTCCACCAGTACATGAGCATCAATATCAAATAAAGAAATGGTACCTGTGACCACCTCTGGTGTCGCATCTGCCGCCTGCTGGGTCACTGTATATACTCTTACGGCCTGATTGCGAGGTCTATCAGGCTGTCCTCTAGGTGGTATACCTCTACCTGATCCGCCACTTGGCTGGCCGGCACTAGTAGCTCCTCCGGTCTAGGGGCCTCCCCTTTCGAGTCCACGACTCCCACTAGTCTACCCCTGAACGACTGATCTGGCCTCGGATGGACTCGATGCGACTATGCTGGGACAGTCTCGCATGAAGTGGCCCTCCTGTCCACACCTGAAGCATCCGGTCCTGCCCGAAGGCACTTTTCGGGGTGTGATCAGCCACATCTGTTACAAACTGGTCGGCTCCTCCAACTCTACTGACTCCTGGACCCTGCTGACGACCGAACAGAACTCTGGCTCGTCTGGGGTCTCTGGCTCTGCTGCCGACTCTGTGACCATGCTGGGCTCTGACCACTCTTAGGCACTTTATTGGACTCTCCCTGATGGCTACCTATCCAACTCCATTTTTGACTGAATTGTTGCTTCTGCTTGGGGACGGTTCGTGCACTCTGCTCAACTTTGGTGGCTCCCTCCACCAACTGTCCATACTGAGTATGTGCGACGGATGTTACAATGGTTCTGACTGCGGGATTGAGGCCTGCCATAAACCTATTGATCTTTTGCTCTTCATTTTCTTCAAATAAAGGGATTAGGTGGATCAACTCTAAAAATTTCTTTTCATACTCTGTTACTGAGGAGCTCCCCTGCTCCAATCTGAAAAATTCATCTATCTTCGCATCTTTATAGCTTTTCGGGAAGAACTTATCTGTAAACTCTTTCTTGAAGTCTTCCCAAGATACTCCAGCTGGATGCGCTCTCTAATGCGCCTTCCACCAGTCCTTGGCTCGATCCTTCAGCAGGAAGGCTGAGAAAGTAACCATCTGATCCTCTGTACATCCCATCACCCGAAATATCTCCTCATTTGTCTCTAGCTAGGATAGTACACGCTCTGGATCTCCTGTCCCATCATATGGCTTCGCGCCTAACTTGCGGGCGTGCTCTATAGTCACCCTTGTCTCCCGCGGCTGCTGAAGGGCCGCTGCTAACTTCTGGGTCATCTGCTTCATCTGCCATGTAATAGGTCCTGAGGCAGACTCTGATCCTGCTGGCTGTGATGGCCCTGGCTAAGAAGAACTTGCTGGCACATTGACGGACTCGTCAACATGCTCATCTTGCGGTGGTGCCTCTACGACTGCTCGCCTCGTCCTCGGACGATCTCTACGCTGCAT
>CM034470.1:24066257-24166652 GCA_019925255.1 Litchi chinensis | reverse complement strand
ACAACAATAGCTATCAGTCCAGCATTGGTACGGCACTGTATGAGGCGTTGTATGGTAGGAAGTGCAGAACCCTAGTCTGTTGGGATGAAATAGGAGAAAGAAGATTGATTGGCCCAGAGATTGTCCAAGCTACAACCGAGAAGATAAGTGTGATTAGAGAACAGTTGAAGATAGCAAGCGACAGATAGAAAAGCTACGCAGACAATCGAAGAAGAGACTTAGAGTTCGAAATGGGTGATAAAGTATTCCTACGGGTCTCACCCTGGAAGGGTATCTTGAGATTCGAGAAATGTGGAAAGTTAAGTCCACGGTATATAGGGCCGTATGAGATAGTGGCAAGAGTGGGTGAAGTGGCTTATTGACTGAAGCTATCGCCAGAGCTAGCCAACAGTCATGACGTGTTCCATGTCTCCATGCTATGCAAGTATATTGCTGACCCTTCACATATTCTAAAAGAACAACCAATCCAATTGAGGGAGAACTTGACCTACGAGGAGCAGTCAGTGGAGATTCTAGATCGTAGAGATCAAGTGCTACACCACAAGGTGATTCCGCTAGTAAAAGTTTTGTGGCGAAATCATGGAACGGAGGAGGCTACTTGAGAGCCTGAAGAGCAGATGTGTGCCTAGTATCCTCATTTGTTCGAATCAGGTAAGCAATTAAAAATTTCAATGATGAAATTTTCATAAGGAGGGGAGAAATTGTAAACCTCTAGTCTCGATTTTTAACGTCCTAGTGCTAGAAGTTAGAGTACGAAGTTAGAATAATAAATCTATTCAACAATAATCTAACCAAGGACATTAAAGAGTTAAAATAATCGTATAGAATTATACGATAATCGTATTAATAAGAAAAAGTTAAGGAATGGTAAAATAGTTTGTCCACAATTAAGTGATAATACGTTTGAATCCAAAAATAAAAACTAGAGGAAGTATTATGTAGAATTAGTAGTTAATAACAAATTAACTTAAAATTTAACTAAGAGTGATAGTCAAAACAAGTCAAGGGACAAGCTTGGCATTCTATAGAATGTTAATGAGGTATATATACGACACATAGAGAAAAATTGAAAAAAAAAAAAAAAGAAGAAGCAAGCTACCGTGAATTAAACAAACAGGGGAGAGAGTGGCATGAAAAGATGTAATGAGGACATGGAAGGAATTCTTGAAATGTTAAATATATAAATACTACACTTAGAGAAAGAAATGGGTGAACAAGAGCTGCAATAGGCATGAAAGAAGAAGCAAAACAGAAGCTGTTAGGCGTGAAAAAGAAAGACAGAACAGCAGAGGTGAAGTTGGATGGCAGAAAAGAAAGGTGGAAGATCAAGCAAATTTTAAGGCTTTAATCACCCATCTAGAGTGTCTCCAAGTTAGAACTATACCACCCAAGCAAGGTAAAGGCATCTCTCTTAGTTTTCCTTGAGTTTAAAGTGGTTTTGAATGAGTAAAAGTATGAGTTGGACTGATATGGGCTGATGAGAGTTGTGTTGGTTGTAGTATATAGTATTGGATGATTTACACTTAAAATTTGTATAACACCCTAAGTGGGAGTTATTTAAGCTTAAATGATAAGTTTTTGTGAGTGAATGATAGGTTAGGGTTGTATAAAAAGGGCTACCATAAACTTGGTACAAGTGGAAACAAAATTGATTTTCATGCACTCTAAGTATTTGACAAAAGTTGTGAGTGAGTTGTGAGTGTTAAAATGAAAAATTAGTGTTTGTGTGTGTGTTAAGGACATGAAAAACAGTAGATAACCTCTGAGTTTGATGAAGTTGAACTCAAATTTAAGCATAAATAAGGTTAGGAAAGCATAGAGAAGTGATAGGAGTGACAAAAGAGTAGTTTCGAGCAATTTGGGAATCCCGAGCTCAAACCATGGGATAGAGACAACCTGCACAAGTCTAACTTATTTGAGGTTGTTCTAGACCTCAAATCATGCCTAAGAGTCATAGAAAACCATAGGTTTTGAAACGAAACGATTCCGATAAAAATTACGCAAGTTATGACCAAAATAGTGCCGTTAGAGAGTCGTTAAGTGAAATAACTATGTAAATACAATTTTTATTACATAGAATGAATTTAGTTGATCATAATTAGGTAAAAGAAGTTTAGATATGAAATAAAAACCATCGTCACTCGTCCGATGCCAAAAAGTGAATTGAAAAGTGCCCGAAACAGAGCGTTTTTCTTAGATTTGACATAGCAAACGATAGAATTTTTTGATGAAATTTTTGAGGTGACCAGAATGTGAGATAAGAAGATGATAGGAAAAAGAATGAAAGAAAACAGAGCACCGAGTAGAGCTATGCATAACGTTCTGTTATGAGGTGTCAAAAGAGGCGAAAAATTTTGATTTTTCATTTCGGGCCTCTAAAAATTATACGAACTGTGTGAGGGTGTCCTTAGAGGTGCAAAACTGAAACTTTTGTGAAGAAATTGGAATTAGAAAGTCTCGATTAAGTTAGAAACAAGTTGAGAGGTTATAGTGCAAAAGGGTCGTTAATGGAGAAAGTTGTGTTAGAAATGTTAATTTAAAGTTGAGTTATGAGATTGTCACAAGTGATAATAAGAAATTGTCATGTAAGTGACGAGCGAGCGCGTGAGGTTCGAGAGACTCGTGGAGACATTTGACGCAGATTTACGCGGCTTTGAGGTAAGTGTACTATCACTTATGTTTAATTCTATGTTTTTGCATTAAATATTGTATATAAGTGTCAAATGAGAACGAAAATGATTTTCCAATATCGAAGTTCAAGTTTTGAGTATATGGGTTCTTATGGAATCCATAAAGTGATATAAATCAATATAAGTTATTTTCTTTAGAAGTTGAATTAAGAGAACTTTCGAAGTTTATAAAATATGTAGTTTTGTGCTTTTGCACGTAATGAATTAGTTTTAAAAACTCATGTATATACCTTAAGATTATATGAGATTTAGTGCTACGTGACGACGTAGAAAATTCTGTCCGTAGCCACTCAGATCATAGAGAAGTTAGTACTTCGTGACGATGCAAAAAATTTCATCCGTAGTTACTCAATTTCCCTAGAAAGTATAGCGCTACGTTGCGATGCAGACAATTCTGCACGTAGTTGGTTATTTTATAGTTTGGCACTACGTGGCGATGCAGTATATCCCGCTCATAGTCGCCCAAAGTTTTAGCACTACAATTGCGATGCAGAAAATTCCGCGTTGTAGTTGCTTAGTTATGAGAATTATCACCCTACATGCGATGTAGTAAATTCCGTATCGTAGTGGTTGAGATACCGCAGTAGCCTCACGTTGGCGTTAGTTAAAATCGCCCGTGATGGATAGAATTGTAAACCCCTAGTTCCGATTTGTAACTTCCTAGCGATTGAAACTAGATTATGAAGTTTAAGTAATAAATCTAGTTAGTATTAATCTAAATCGAGTTATCGAAGATTGAACGCTCATTCTAGAATTACACAACAATAAACATTAGTAGGAATAAAATAGTTTGTCCATAATCAAGTAATAAATGATAAGTGATGATAACGTTTGAATTCAAAAATAAAGACTAGAGGAAGTGTTATGTAGAATTAGTAATTAACAAGTAAGTAACCAAATATTTAACTAAGAGTGATAGACAAAACAAATCAAGGGGGACAAGCTTGGCATTATATGAAATCTTAATGAGGTATATAAAAAACACATAGAGCAACAATTGAGAATAAAGAGTGCAAGCTGCCAGGAAATTGACAAGAAAAAGGTGCAGCCGTGAAACACAAATGGAAAGGGGGTTTGGCATAAAATTAAAAGAAAATGGGGCATGAAGGTGATTTGGGGAAATGTTAGTAGTATAAATACAACACTTAGAGTGGATTTTAATGAAGGAAAGCCAGAAGAAATCGTGAAAAGAATAAGCAACCAGCAGCAACACAAAACAGAATAGACTTAGCGTGAAGAAAAACATAACAGCAGAGGTGAGTTGGATGCCAAACCAGAAAAGTGGAAGAAGAAAGCTCTATCCAGCCTTTCCAACCCTCAAACCCCGCTCTCTAGGATCCCTTCCAAACCCATCTCACTTCTCTAAACAAGAACCAAGTAAGATAGCAACTCTTCTTTCTTTCTTTCTTGTTGAAATTGAAGTCTAAATGGAGTTTGTGATAGTTTTGTTTGTTGGATGAGTTGTGTGGGGTTTTTGGCCCTTAAAATTTTGGTAGAACCCTAAGTGGTTATTGTAGAATATTAAATGATAAGTTATTGTGTGTTAATGGTAGCTTAGGGTTGTAAAAAAGGGCTGTCATACATTTGATAACAGTGGAAACAAAAATCTGTTTTCATGCTCTCCAAGTAGTTGACAAAAATTTTGAGTGAATTGTGAGTGTTTAAATGACAAGGTAATGTTTGTGTGTGTGCTAAGGGTGTGAAGACCAGTAGAAAACTTTTGAGATTAGATGGTTTTGAACTCAAATTTTAGCATAAATAAGGTTAGGAAGATAAGTAGAAGTGATAGAAGCTCAATGGAGATAGTTTTAGATAATTTTGAAATCCCGAGCTCAAACCATGGGCTAGAGACAACCTCGGCAAGTTTGACATATATGGGGTTTTTCTACACCTCAAATGATGCTTAAGAGTCATAGAAAACCATAGGTTTTGGAACAGATCAATTCCGAAAAAAATTACTCAAGTTACGGTCAAAATAGTACTGTTAGAGAGTCGATAGGTAAAATAGTTATGCAAATGCAATTTTTATTGCATGGAGTAAATTTAGTTGATCATAATTAGGTAAAAAAAGCTTAGATACTAAAAAAAAACCAACGTCACTCGTCCGACACGGAAAAGTGCACAAAAAAGTGCTCGAAATAGGGTATTTTTCTTAGATTTGACATAGCAAACGATGGAATTTTTAAACAAAATTTTTTGTGTGACCAAAATGTGAGATAAGTGAACCGTAGGAAAAATAACGAAGGAAAACGAAGCCCCGAGCAGGTTGGTGCATCGCATTCTATTTTGGGGTGTCCAATAAGGCTTAATTTTATGATTTTTCGTTTCGGGCCTCTAAAAATTATACGGACTGCGTAAGGGTGTCCTTAGGGGTCTAAAACTGAAATTTTTGCAAAGAAATCGGAATTAAGAAGCCTCAGTTAAGTTAGAAGTGAGTAGAGAAAGTTAGAGTCAAGAAAGTGCATTATTTTGAATCTTAAAGTTTAAAAGCATTGTGTGTGTTGTTTATGAAGTGCATGGTAGTGTATTTTAAATAAGAGAGTATTGTGTAGGTGAAGAGTGAGTTATCGAGGCACGTGAGACTCGTGGAGGCGCTTGACGCAGTCTTGTGCGGACTTAGATAAGTGTTTTGTCACTTATGGTTCAAATTATATTTCACTCTTTAACTATTATGTTAAATGGAAATAAAAATGGTTTTTTTAACTATCAAAGTTCAAGTTTTGAGTATATGGGTTCTTATGGAATCCATAAAGTGATTTAAATTAATACTAAGGTTCGAAAATGGTCAGTTTTGTGCTTTTGCACTTAAGGAATTTAGTTTTGAAAAACCCATGTATATACCTTAAGAGGTTATGAAATTTAGCACTACGTGACGACGCAGAAAATTTCGTCCGTAGTCGCTCAGATTATAGAGAAGTTGGCACTACGCGACGACGCAGAAAATTTTGTCCGTAGTTGCTCAGTCCTACTAGAAAGTATAGTGCTACGTTGCGATGCAGACAATTCCGCACGTAGTGGTTATTTTACAGTTTGGCACTACGTGATGATGCAGTATATTCTGCTCGTAGTAGCCTAGAATTTTAACACTACAATTGTAATACAGAAAATTCCGCTCGTAGTCGCCTAAAGTTTTAACACTACAATTGCAATGCAGAAAATTCCGCATTGTAGTTGCTCAGTTATGAGAGATAGCACCCTACGTGCGATGCAGTAAATTCCGTATCGTAGTGGTTGAGATACAGCAGTAGCTTCACGTTGACGTTAGTTAAAATCGCCCGTGATGGTTAGAGCACTTTAAGGGTATACATGGAGATTTTGGAAGAAAACCTTAAGATTTTGAAATTTTAAGAACTAAGTTTATAGATTATTTCATTAGTGTGTATTATATTATAAAAAATTCTTTTGTTGCACTAACTCGTTTAATTGTTGTGTAGCTCATTTACCTTCCATTGCGTTCTACCGTTGGATAAGACGACGACATTTTGTTGTACATATATATATGTGGGAGAACCATGAAAGATGCTTGTGTAAATTCTTGTATATAGATTGATTGTATTGCATTTGGAAATGCACTTGCAATTAAAATTGTATATTTGTAAATATTCATGCATTTTATATATATATATATATATATGTATATTTTAGCATGAGTTCATGCTTGGTTTTTTGGAAATTGTGATGAATAATGCATGTTTGTGGATAAAGAAGTTGGGAGGAATTGAGATCATAGTCGAAGTGCATTTTCTATGCAGGTAAAATTTTGGATTTATTAAAAATGCAGCTGTTATGCTGCCAAAATTTTTATAAAATCGTTTTGAAATGAAATCGCGAAAAACTTTATCACTCCCAACTGTTTTTAAGAAAACCAAGTTCTTAAGTTTAAACGAGTAAACCGGCTAAGAAAGTTAGGGGTTCGCTTCTTGGGTTTCTTCAATCCGACGAGTCGGGTTCCGGAAGTCCGTTGAAGTGCCTAGCAGAATCCTCCAGATGAGAGCCTAAATAAGGTCTGGTTTGGGTCCTGTCAGAATACTTTGAGAGTATACATGGGGATTTTGGAAGAAACCTTAAGATTTTGAAATTTCAAGGGTGAATAAGTTTACAACTTAATTCCTTAGTGTTTATTATATTATATTATTTTGTTGCACTAACTTGTTTAATGGTTGTGTAGCGATATATTTCATTGGGTGCGATCGTCGAAATGGGTGACGACATTTTCATCTCATATATATATAGGTGGGACGAATCACAAAAATATATTGTGTAAATTATGTATATGGATCGAAGACATCAACTGCGAAAAATTAACTTGCATTTTGGATGGTGTAGTTGTAAATATTTTGTGATTACTTACGGATTTTCATGTAGATATATATTTATACAATTGTATTATAACCCCATGCTTATTGATTTGCAAATGTGTGATACTAATGCATGTTTGTGGATAAAGAAGTTGGGAGGAAATGAAATTATAGTCGAAGTGTATGTTTATTTGCAGGTAAAATTTTGGATTTGTTAAAATGCAGTCGTTATACTGCCAAAATTTTTATAAAATCGTTTTGAAATGAAATTGCGAAAAATTTTATCATTCCCAACTATGTTAAAGAAAACCAAATCCTTAAGTTAAACGAGTAAACCGGCTAAGAAAGAATAAGGGTTCGCTTCTCGGGTTTCTTCAATCCAACAAGTCGAGTTCAGAAAGTCCGTTGAAGTGCCCTGTGGGATCCTCCAGACAAGAGCCTAGATAAGATCTGGTTAGGGTCCTGTCAGATTGGATTACCATCAGTTGAAGATTAAAGAAAAGGATGTGCCCAAGACTGCCTTCAGAACACATTATCAACACTATGAGTTTCTGGTGATGCCTTTTAGTCTAACCAATGCTCCTGTAGTGTTTATGGATTTGATGAACAGGGTGTTTCATAATTTTATTGATAAGTTTGTGATAGTGTTCATTGACGACATCCTAGTGTATTCAGGCAGTAGGGAGGCCCTTGCCGAGCATTTGAGGTTGGTTTTGCAAACTCTAAGGGATCGCCGACTGTATGCTAAGTTTAGTAAGTGTCAGTTCTGGTTGGACAGGGTCTCATTTTTAGGGTATGTGGTATTTGCAGATGGGATCAGTAAAGACCCCAGAAAATTAAAGCAATTCTGAATTGGAAGCAGCCGACTTCCGTTACAAAGGTCAGGAGTTTCTTAGGATTGGTAGGGTATTATCGGATGTTCGTGGAAGGATTCTCCAAGATAACCATTTCTTTGACGAAATTGATCAGAAAAGATGTAAAATTTGAGTGGTCAGAAGCCTGTCAAAAGAGTTTTGATGAATTGAAGGCTAGATTGACCACAACTCCCGTTCTTACACTTCCTTCTGGGACAGAGGGCTTCGTGGTGTATAATGATGCTTCCAGACAGGGTCGAGGGTGTGTTTTGATGCAGAATGGGAAAGTAATAGCATATGCATCTAGACAATTAAAGAAGCACGAGCAAAATTACCCTACTCATGATCTAGAGCTAGCTGCTGTAGTGTTTGCACTGTGGATCTGGAGACATTACCTATATGGGGTTTCCTGCCAAATATTTACAGACCACAAGAGCCTCAGTATCTACTCTCTCAGAAAGAACTAAACATGAGGCAGAGGAGGTGGTTAGAGCTAATTAAAATTATGACTGCACTATTCAGTACCATCCAGGGAAGGCTAATGTGGTAGCTGACGCCTTGAGTAGATAGCCCTCTAGTTCAATGACCCATTTGAGGGCAGAATACCTTCCGTTGTTGAGAGACTTGAGGTACCTAGGAGTTCATTTGGGGATTACAAAGTCAGGTGCCTTACTAGCCATATTCCAGGTCCAACTAGTACTTACAGATCGGGTCCGAGAGTTGCAGGGTTAGGATCCTCAATTGAATAAGATTCGTCAAGAGGTTGAGTTGGGCAGAGGACAGGACTTCTCGATGAGAGAGGATGGTACTCTGATGATGGGTCAGAGATTATGTGTTCCAGACCTGGCAGATCTTAAGAAAGAGATTTTAGATGAAGCTCATTCTTCTGCATATGCGATGCATTCGGGGAGCACGGAGATGTACCATACCTTAAGAGATCACTATCGGTGGAAAAGTATGAAAAAGGAGATAGCTGAGTATGTATCCAAATGTTTGATATGCCAGCAGATTAAAGCAGAGCATAAGAGACCAGCATGTTTATTTCAGCCTCTCTCTATCCCAAAGTGGAAATAAGAGGATATCACCATGGATTTTGCGGTCGGTTTCCCCCACAGTCGGAGTGGGCATGATAGTATTTGGGTAATAGTTGATAGGCTTACGAAGTCAGCTCATTTTCTACTTGTTCGCAGTATTTATTCCCTAGACAGGTTGGCCAGTCTATATGTTGACGAGATCGTCAAGCTGTATGGAGCTTCAATTTCGATTGTATCTGATAGAAATCCAAGTTTACATCCAGATTCTGGCCTAGTTTGCAGAGAGCATTGGGCACTCAGTTACACTTCAGTATAGTATTTCATCCTCAGACGGATGGACAGTCCGAGCGTATCATTCAGACTCTAGAGGATATGCTGAGATCCTGTGTGATGGAGTTTGGAGGTAGTTGGGATTCTTATTTGCCTCTGATCAAGTTCGCCTATAATAATAGTTATCAGGCCAATATCGGCATGGCACCTTATAAGGCTCTTTATGGGAGGCAGTGCAAGATGCCGGTATGTTAGGATGAAGTGGGCGAAAGGAAACTTTTGGGAGCCGAATTAGTACAAATGACTACAGATAAAATTAAGATCATTCGGGACAAGTTGAAGATCGCCTAGGATCATTAGAAAAGTTATGCGGATAATAGAAGACGAGATCTGGAATTCCAAGTAAGGGATAAGGTTTTCTTGAAGATATCACTGTGGAAAGGGATCATCAGATTTGGTAAACGTGGAAAGCTTAGTCCACGATATATTGGTCCCTATAAGGTGATCAGCCGAGTTGGAGACGTAGCTTCTCACTTGGAGCTTCCGCCAGAATTATCTAGGATTCATAATGTATTCCATGTCTCGATGCACCGCAAGTACATGCCAGATCCTTCATATGTATTGACCGAGTAGCTAGTAGAATTGAGAGAGAACCTAACTTATGAGGAGAGTCTAGTTCAGATCTTAGGCAGAAGGGAGCAGGTTCTACGTAAAAAAATAATTCCATTGGTAAAAGTTCTGTGGAGGAACCATTTTGTTGAAAAGGCTACGATGGGAGCCTGAGGAGCAGATACGGAGATAGTACCCGTACCTTTTTGATTTAGGTATGTTATTTAAATTTTGAGGTGAAATTTATTTTAAAGAGGGGAGGAATTGTAAGCCCTTACCCAAATTTATTATTTTATGGTATTCAAATCTTCGAATTGAGTTACGGTCGAATAGTATGCCTTCAGTAGTGTTATTTGAGGTTTATTATGTTTTCGTATCGCAAATTGGATTTCGTTTGGTTGACCTCGATACGAATACAAAGTGATTAGGAATGACTTATGTATTAATCAAGCGAGGTGAGCTCACGGAATAAAGTAAAAGATATTTTATTTCAACCAATAAGAAACGAGAAAAGTGACTTTTAAAAGTAGTGGCTGTCGTTGTGCCACGTGTCATCTATTGTTTGGTTGAAGAAATAAGTGGACTAAAGTGGGCCAAGTGGACCAATAGAATTGATGTTTATCTGTTTTTGGGCACTAGTACAATTATTGAAAGTTTGAGGTGATAAAGTGAGATTTTCTTGAGGGACTTTTTAGCAATTGAGCATTAGTATATATATTAGTTGATTTTGTCTCATTTGCTTCATTTTTTGGACGTGAGAAGCAAGAGAGAAAGAGAGAGTCATGCAAGAGAGGAGCCGAGACCATGAGGGGAGAAAAAAAAAACTACGCGCGCGGTCGTGAGAGAGGGAGGAAGAGAAGGTGATCTAGTCCGTATCTCGTGACGGTTTCTTCACCAAAGTCTATCCTGATCATCTCCTCTAGCTAGCCAAACAAATTTGAAGTAAAGATATCGCCTATTGGGTGAGTTATTTCAGTTCAAAGTTTGATGATTTCTATGAAACCCATTTTATCTTTTGCTTCTTTTTCGAATTCGAGTTTAAGGATGATGAGAGGAAGATGTGAGGATGATTTTTGTGTGGTTTGTGAGTGGTTTAATGGAAGAAAAATAGATGAAAAAAGAGAGGAAAGTACACGGAAAAAGGGGGTTTTTTAGGATCCAATTTCGTTTTCGATTTTAAGATGTTAGATGGATGTTTCAGATGTTAGGAAATGATCTTACAAAGTTAGATTTCGAAAACGAAAAGTTTAGGATTGATTTCTAAGTTAAACGGACGAGTTGAAGGGTGTTTTTCGAAACCCTTCAAAACACACTCGTTTAATGTTCGAAACCATTTATTTAATCATGATTGGGTGTTAGAACACTAGAGGATTGATTGTTGAAGTTATTGGATGTTCCAAAAAAAATGATTTTTATTAGTAAGCGAGATCGGATGAATTTCGTTCCGAGCTTCCGATGATGAAATTGAGTATACTGAGGTATTCCTAGAAAAGAATAAGTAGGATTTATGCAAAGAAATCAGAATCCGAAAGTCTCGAATAAAGAAAAACTTAATTGCGAAGTATAGGCGAAAAATGGCTTTTATAAAGATAGTTGCATTAGAATCAATTTATAGCTTTGTGTTAGTAAATTTATTGATTCTAAATAAGTAATTGATGTTTAGGGTAAAAGCAGAAAGTATCGAAGGATTTTGAAAGAGGTTTGCTTTCGATTGGAAGACGTTTTGTGAGTAGAAATCCCACCTTACCAAGTGTAGTTTGAATTAAAGTTTATTTAATGATTATTTACATTTATCATATTTTTCTAATTAAATTGCGTATTATTGTTATATTAAGATTCTATTATATGAGCTTTAAATTGAGTATGTGTTTATGTAAAGAACCATTGAGAATAAACATTTTTAGGCTTTTTGCCTTAAAAGCGAGTTTACTTGAGAATACCGAGAAAAAGTATTTTAATACGTTGATGGTTTACCCTAGCTTTAGTTAAGTATCCAGTAGAGTGCTCTATGCATGCATGGAAGATGTGAGAGGGTTACTAACTAAGGGAGAGAGAATCAGTTGAGCGACCCTCTACACGTATAGGGTAGTGTAGTTCAAACCGATTGCGTAGGGGTAACGCGTGCCTAGAGTCGCACATCGATGACTACACAGGGTAGATTTCCTAATTTCTAGTGGCTAACTAGAGATTTATGCGGCCACGACAAGAGTAGTTTCCCTGGGTTACCATTAAGGCGAGAAATAAGAAAGTTTTCAAAAGAAATTCGAAGTGAGTCTTAAAAACAGTTTTATTTGAAAGATTAAAAAGTATTTCAAAAAAATATTTTAGTTTATAAAACGGTTTAATGTTTATCTCACTGAGTTATACTTACCGTTTATTTTCTATGTGTTTCTTAAAAATGTTCCTTCAAGTGCAGGAGCGAGTCGTCCAGCAGACGAGGCTTGGATTGACGCGCAGATAGACTGACGGACGACTACACTCTATTGTATAGCTCATCTTTTGTCATGCATATGTTGTATGTAAATCATGATGAAAATGATGTAAATTTGTAAATAGAAATATCCGTCGTTGGATGCACGTTTTATGAAAATGTTTTGAAAAGAAAATTCCATATTTCCATTGATTTCACACATGTGATTATTTATGTTGTGATTGAGTTTGGATGAGGTCCAGAGGCCCAATGGTAGTGGAGAATTGTTTGTCATAGAAGTGGATTTAAATCTATTTTGAATTTGCAGGGTGGCATAGTCTAATAAACAGTCGGCATGCTGCCGGATTTTCATCAGAAAAATAAAAAAAAATTATCCTCGTCACCTAACAAACGAGTTCGAATTAAGTAATGGTGCTCCAACAGGATTCCTTCGAGCTAAAGTTAAGGTTCGTTGAAGTTTTGTTGGAGTCTTTCTCAAGTTCGGAGGAGGGATTCGGGAAGGGTCCCATCACTTCATCTTGTGAAAAAAGACTTTCTAACTCATCATCGGAGAAGGTGATACCTGATATTTAAGAGAGTTGTTGAAGGATTTTCTGAGACTTGTGCTTTTGCTTGGGGCATTGCTTTGTAAAGTGACGGGACCCTTCTCGAATCCCTTCTCTGGACTCGGGAAAGACCTCGTAGCACCCTGACAGAACTCCGACAAACCCTAACTTTAGCCCGAAGAACTCCCGTCGGAGCACTAATACTTAGTTAAAACTTATTTTGAACCTATTTGTTAGGTGGCAAGGGTAAAAATTTTTCGTTTTTCGGATGAAAATCTGGCAGCATGCCGGCTGTTTGTTGAACTATACCACCCTACAAATTCAAAAACAATTTAAAGACACTTCTATGGCACACAATCTCCACTACTAGGGGCCTCTGGCCCTCACCTAAAATCAATCACAATATAATTAATCACAATTATGAAATCGATGGAAATCTAAATTTTTCTTTTTAAAACATTTTCATAAAACGTGCATCCAACGACTGATATTTACGTTTACAAATTTACATCATTTACAACATGATTTATGTACAACACATGCATGACAAAAATACGAGCTATACAATGGGGAATAGTCGTCCGTCAGTCTATCCGCGCGTTTGTCTGAGCCTCGTCTGTTGGATGACTCACTCCTGCACCTGAGGAAATATTTTAAGAAACA
Organism: Litchi chinensis; assembly: GCA_019925255.1. Taxonomy (NCBI): domain Eukaryota; kingdom Viridiplantae; phylum Streptophyta; class Magnoliopsida; order Sapindales; family Sapindaceae; genus Litchi; species Litchi chinensis. Next base: position 24,153,258 of record CM034470.1, on the reverse strand, counting down.
CATGGAAATCAAACGGTGAGTATAACTCAGTGAGATACACATTAAACAATTTCATAAACTAAAGTATCTTTCTGAAATACTTTTTAGCATTTCATAGAAAAACTGTTTCTGAAACTCATTTTGAATTTCTTTCTAAAATTTTATCATTTCTCACCTTGATGGTAACCCAGGGAAACTACTCCTGTTGTGGCAACATCAAATCTCTAGCTAGCCACTAGGAATTAAGGAATCTGCCTTATGTAGTCGCCGATGCACGAACTCTGGGCACACGTTACCCCTACGCAATCGATCTGAACTACTTTACCCTATATGTACAAAGGGTGACTCAACTGATTCTCATCTCTTACGAGTCGTTCGGACTCCACTCTCAGCTAGTGACTCTCTCTCATCTACCATGCACGCATAGAGTACTCCACTAGGCCTTTAACTGGGGTTAGGGTAAACTATAGACATAATAAAATACTTTTGCTCGATATTCTTATTTAAACTCGTTTTTAAGGCAAAAAGCCTAAAAACTTTAATTTCTCATAAATTCTTGAATTGAATGCATATTCAATTTAACAATTCACATAATAGAATCTAAATATACTACAACACACAATACAATTACATAATTAATTAACTGCATATAATCATAAAATGAACTTTAAACAAAGCTATACTTGGAGAGATTGAATTTCTACTCACTAAACGCCCTCCATTCGAAAGCGAACCTCCTCCGAAATCCTCCGAAACTTTCCACTTTCACCCTAAAACATCCAATACTCATTTAGAATCAATAAATTTACTAAAACTAAGCTATAAATAATTTTTAACACAACTAACTCGATAAAAGCCTTTTTACGCCTAAACCTTCGCAACTAGATTTTAACTTATTAGAGGCTTTTGAATTCCAATTTCTTTGCACAAGCCTTATTTATTATCACCTAGGGACACTCCGGAAGGCTTAAAATGGTCGCCGGAAGCCCGAAACACAAAATCACTGTTTTTGGACCCCCTAAAATTGAGACTATGCTAGGGCCTATCCTAGCGATTTTCTTTGCTCCGTTTTCACTCTAATCATCCCCCTAACTCGTACTTAGGTCACCCGTAAAACGGTTTTTAAAAATTCTAAGTATCGAGAGGTGAAACCTATGAAAAACGTTTATTTTTCAACACATTTTTATGTAAATTTTTGCATCCTACCTGCAATGACTTCATTTCTTTCGTATCTAAGGTTCTTTTACTCAGTTATGACCGAATACATTCATTTCATGCATCGAAGAATGCATTTATGATCACATCTTACTTTACGACTACATACCTACACTATTTTGGCCATAACTTCCTTAATTTTTATCGGAATCATTCTCTTCCAATTTTTATGGTTTGCTATGACATTTAGGCATGTTTTGAGGTCTAAAATAATACCAAATAAGCCCAACTAGTGCAGGTCTCTATAGCCCCTTCATCTAGCTCGAAATTTCCCAACTTAACTCTACACTTTATATTTTTCAATTCTATCACTTCTAATAGGTTTCTTAGGCTTTAAAATGCATAAATTAGGCTTCAAATGGATGCAAACAAAATGGGTTACACAAACCCTAACAATGGCCGAATTCAACATCACCAATAATCATCATCAATCTTTCAATTTCCAACTCCAAAATCACACTAAACTTATCACCATTCAACATAATATCAAACCATAAACTCAAAACAACACTCGGAGTAAGAATAGAAATGGGTTTTTCACACAACCAAGATGATTTAACACCAAGAAACTTACTTGATTTAGCTTTGCCTTTAATCCAAACATGTTTTAGAGACTTTAGTTGATGACAAGTTTGAAATTGATGATGATTTGCTTGAAGAAAATTACTTAAAATTACTTGCTCCTCCTCTTGATAGTGGCCGGCTCCCTCTCTCTCTCACTCTTGGTTTTTCAACTCCAAAAATGAATGATAATTGCCTTGATCTCCACTTTATATAGTGGTGCCACAATTGCAGATTAATCCCTCTTCGAAATTGTTAAAATGGCCCTTATACTTTACTTAATCTTGTCATAACCCCAAACTAGATAAATTTGAATATAATTGGTCCATTTAACACATTAGAGACCACAAGCTTTTCCACGAATCAAATAGCTCCACATGGTCCACTAAACACCATAACTTTTTATCATATTTGGCTACTTCTCATTGGTGGACTTTTTGAACTTTTTGACTTTGAAATATAAACTCATTTCATTCAATACTCTCCCATAACATTTCTTAATACTCTTGAGTCCTCTAAACGACATCCTATTCTTGATGAGAAATTAAATTAAACTTTAAAAATTACTACTAGAGCGTTACTATTCAACTGTAGCTAGAATTGAGGGTTTACACAAAGTGTCCTTTTCCATGATAGAGATAACAGTGATCTGTCGTTCTCCATTTTGATTTTTTCTTTTTGAAGAAATCTATGAAGTTTAGGCTTATGCTTTTTGGGTTAGAAAGGTCTTGAAAGAAACGACTAGGATTTGTGCTTGCGAAAATGATACTACTTTCGATAGGGCTTACACGTACACTTCTTTTCGTCCTTACGTTTGTTCTTTAAATTTGGACATTGACATACCTTTAATAGTTGCTTTGATCATTGAATGTAGTCATCAAAAAATTTCTTTTACGAACATAACCTTTCAAGTGTAACAAGTACAAACTGATAAATTTCTCTAAGTGTAATCTGATCAAGTGATCTGTTATGTGCTTGCATCACTTTTGCTATTTCTTGAGACAGGGATTCTGGAATAGAGGAAAGAAATGCTTGTTTCATGTTGGGGTCGTCTGTACCTTGAAGGACATGGTATCTTTTGAACATTGCTTGATAGTGCTTGTCAAGATCTTCTCTTCATAAAGAATAACACTTCATTTGAAAATATTCTTCATGCATTTGAATTTCATAGGATTGTGGCATGCCACAAAATTCAGTGTAAAGAATATACATGGCTTGATCAATAGTAGGTAATTACAAAAATTACAACTGTCTATATTGACCAAAGCTAGTCCACCATTCTCTTAGATTTGCAACAAATTTAGTGGAAAACTGTGTAAGAACTGCTTAAACTTGTGCATTTGGTTTAAGCACTTCTACTTGTAACCATGCATGAAATTCAAACATTCGATCTCTCCATTTGTTTGGGGGAATATCATCAATTGTGAAGGTGTGGATTTTTTATCCAAGCGGATTATATTTGTTTTCAATATATTGGTTTTCAAGAGGTTGATGATGTTAATGATGTTTGTATCGTGGAGGATCAGCATCTTTAAGGTTTGGAAGAGATATGGTATGAATGTGTAGGCTATCTGGGTCAGAAATATGCTCTTCGAGAGTACAATGTCTAGGTTGGGTGCTCATAAACTAAGGCTAAATAGAAAATGTAGGATTTGAGGTAGAGGAAGAGCTTGATGGATTTTGGGGTAAAGAAGGTGAAGAAGAAGGTAACTATGTTTAGAGTCTAGAGTTTGATTCGAATCATAATCAGAATCTTCAGACTGGGGAATGGCAGGAATCTAATGAGAGGCTATATCTATGAGATAATTGGTGAAAGGATTGGTTTTATTTGCTGAGGATGAAACCATCATCTAGGAAGACCTAGGTGGTGAAGGCTCTTGCTTTTTTGAGCTAGAGACAAGTTGTTTACCTTTCCTCTTAGCTGCTCTTTCTTGTTTTCTTTACTCTTCAAATTGCTATTTCATATAGTCATAAAACTGACTTGTTGAGCCAAAAGTTGCTTTGGCTACAGATGGTTGATATAGTGTAGGGAATGGTTGCTATGCTTTCAAAAAGTTGACAGTGAAGGTGTCCATTGGGTTGCTTTAAATGGATTGTAGGGTTGTGGCACCAGATTAGGGGATTATGTTTGTCTAAAGTAGTCTCTTTGGAGAAAGGCTAATTGAGTCTGAAAATTCTCCATCCTTGCTTCTTTTTTAAGGAAGGTTTGAGAGAATCCTTATGTGCTTTGCATAATAGTCATCAGTTCATTATGTACCTGTTGCATTTTCTTTTAAAGTTGTGCAATGACTTTTGCAGTACTCTGCATGACAAGTTATCAGATCCACCTTTTTGGAGATATTAAGCAAAACTTGATTTTGCCGTTTTGCATTCTCAGTTTGCCAGTTGAGAATTGCTTCAGTAAAAGAAATGGGTTTTGGAGTTCCATCTGATTGACTAATCTGAGGCAGTATAATTTTTGGTCTTTGGTTAGCAGATTTAGGAATTAGTGGAAATTCTTGATCATAATCTGTCTGGCTAAAAGAGGGTGATCGTTGTTGCATCATCATGATAGGAATGGGTTGAGAAATAGAAGATTGAGATGGAGTGTTTTTAGCAAACCACTTCAAACTTTTCTTATAACATAGAAGAGGTTCTTTGGATTTGTATGTTGAAGCTACTAATAGTTTAAAGGTTGATTTTGGTGGAGGTGGAGGATCTGGGTAATCTGGTAAATCCCAAAAAGGGTTTTTTACTGGTGGATGTTTTAGCGGGTCTGAGTATCTGACAACAAAATCAAATTTTCTAGAAGGTTCTCCTAATAATTTGACAAAGGGATCTTCATCAAGATAAGCTTGATAGAGAGGATCTTTATGAGGTTTCTTTTTCTTTTTATAAGGATGACATTCTCAAGGAAGTTCAATGATTCCAATGGGATCATTTTTGACATATGATGCAATCACAGCAAATATCAAAAGGACAATGACCAGAAGAGTTTCTATATTAGAAAATAGGCATACCAATATTTGAGAAAGTAGCAACCAGGGGATCATCCTTGTGAACATGATTAGCAGGCTGTATGGACGTGATCATGAACTCGAAATTGGCTGGTGGCACTGTAGGAATTCCAAACTTGCCAAAGAAGATAGTTGTTGTTCCATCTTAGTTGCTTTTCATGCATGCATGTATCAGAGCGTGGTTGTGTCCATAAAACTGAAATAGCTAGTTTGAATTTTGGAGCGAAAATTGTAGTTATGGATACTTCTTTCGAGTCTACATTTTCTCCTAGTTCCTCTTGTATTAGTTCTCATGTATCTACTCCTTTTTACTCTCGATCTCATTCTGCTAAAATAGATAGTCTTTATGAGTTTACTTATATCCCTGATACAGAAGACCTTGCTTCTAAAATTCCTCCAACTACAAATCCCTACATTACTTTTACTAAGCCTATCTCCACTTTCCCAAAAGTCCTTAAAACCCTTATCAAACCCAATCGTAAATTAGTCAAAGAATTTGTCCAAACCAGCACGTTTTATAAATGTCAATTCCCTACTTGTAGCTTAGAATAATATGTCACTCTTGAAATCTCTCAAGATTCCATTAATCAATGAAAACAAGAATGATATACTCACATCCATTTTGGTGATATAAAGTTAGCCCTTACCTTTCATGGACGAAAAGGTCTTCCAATTGTTGCAAGACTCGTAGTACTGAACATCTGATACAAAAAATATGAGCATGCATGTCTAGGAACTCTTTTGGCTATTCTTAACACTAGAACAATCATTCTCATGTTGATCCCAAATTTCAATATCCTGCTCAATGATGAATTATGTTCCAGTGCTATCAAAGTTCAAGTTCAAATCATAGGTGTTGAAATGAAACATGGCTTTATCATGGCAACTCTCTATTATCAAATGGTGTGGAGACTTCAAGATCATGCCATAGATCTTGCTTTGCCAACATCTACTGACACGCTGGTGCTTACCATGGATTCATAGCATGTACCTCACTGTACCATGTCCCAAAGCAAATCAGTAAAGAAAAGCTTCTTGAGCTTCTTCCAGAAAGCTAGATCATAGGTTATGAACATAATTTTAAAGCTCCCAAACTGGTCACTACCACGGAATCATGCATAAAAAGCAACAAGGATGGAACAACAACTGTCTTCTTTGGCAAGTTTGGAATTCCTACAACACCACCAGCCAATTTCCAGTTCATGATCACGTCAGTACAGCTTGCTAATCATGTTCACAAGGATGATCCCTAGGTTGTTGTTTTCTTAAATACTGGTATGCCTATTTTTCAATATAGAGACTCTTCTTGTGATTATCCTTTTAATATTGACTGTGATTGCATTAGATGTCAAAATGATCCCTTTGGAGTCATTGAACTTCCTCAAGGATGTCATCTTCATAAAAAGATAAAGAAACCTCATAAAAATCCTCTCTATCAAGATTATCTTGATAGAGATCCCTCTGTCGGATTATTAGGAGAACCTTTTGGAAAATTTGATTTTGTTGTCAGATATTTAGACCCTCCAAAACATCAACCAGTGAAAAATCCTTCTTGGGATTTACTAGATTACCTAGATCCTCCACCTCCATCAAAATCAACCTTTAAACTATCAGTACCTTTAACATACAGATCTAGAGAACCTCTTCCATGTTACAAGAGTTTGTAGTGGCTTGCTAAAAACACTCCATCTCAGTCTTCTATTTCTCAACCTATTCCTATCATGATACTGCAACAACCATCACCCTCTTTCAGGCAAGCAGATTATAATAAAAAATTTCCACCAATTCCTGAATCTGCTAACCAAAGACAAAAACTTATACCACCTTAGATTATTCAATTAGATGGAACTCCAAAACTCATTTCTTCTGCTGAAGCAGTTATCAACTATCAAACTGAGAATGCAAAACAACAAAATCAAGTTCTACTTAATATCTCCAAAAAGGTGGATCAAATAACTTATGATGCTCAGAGTACTGCAAAAGTCATTGCACAGCTTGAAAAGAAAATTCAATAGGTGCACAATGAACTGATGACTATTATGCAAAATATACAAGGATTCTCTCAAGCCTTCCTTTAAAAAGAAGCAAAGATGCAGAATTTGCAAACTCAATTAGCCTTTCTCCAAAGAGACTACTTTAAACAAACATAATCCTTTTATCTGATGCCATAACCCTACAATCCATTTGAAGCAACCCAATGAACACCTTTACTGTTAACTTTTCCAAAGCTCAACCAACCATTCCTTACACTACATCAACCATCTATAGCCGAAATAGCTTTTGACTTAACAAGTCATTTTTTTGACTACATGAAACAACAATTTGATGAGTAAAGATAACAAGAAAGAGCAGCTAAGAGAAATGGTAAACAACCTGCCTCTAGCTCAAAAAAGCAAGAGCCTTCACCACCCAAGTCTTCCCAGATGATGGTTTTAGCCTCAGCAAACAAAACTAATCCTTTCACCAATTATCTTATGGATATAGCCTCTCATCAGATTCCTGCCATTCCACAGTCTGAAGATTCTGATTCTTATTCGAATCAAACTCTAGACTCCGAACAAAAGTCATTACCTTCTTCTTCACCTTCTTTACCCCAAAAATCCATCAAGTTCCTCATCAAGATCTTCCTTTACCTCAAGTCCTACATTTTCCATTCAGCCTCAGTTTATGAGCATCCAACCTAGAGGTTATACTCCCGAAGAGCATATTTCTAACCCAGATGCCCCATACACACATACCACATCTCTTCCAAGCCTTGAAGATGTTGATCCTCCACGGTATAGACATCATCAACATTATCAACGTCTTGAAAACCAGTATAATTCATTCGGATAAAAAATCCACACATTCACAGTTGATGATATCGCTCCAGAAAAATGGAGAGATCGAATGTTTGAATTTCATGCATGGTTACAAGCAGAAATGCTTAAACCAAATGCACAAGTTCAAACAGTTCTTACATAGTTTTCCACTAGATTCACTGAAAATCTAAGAAAATGATGGACTAGCCTTGGTCAATATAGACAGTTGCAATTTGTGCAATTACCTACTATTGATCAAGCCATGTATATTTTTTACACTTAATTTTGTGGGATACCACAATCCTATGAAGTTCAAATGCGTAAAGAATATTTTCAAATGAAGTGCTATTCTTTACGAAGAAAAGATCTTGACAAGCACTATCAAGCAATGCTCAAAAGATACCATGTCCTTCAAGGTATGGATGACCCCAACATGAAGCAAACATTTATTTGCTCTATTCCAGAATCCCTGTCTCAAGAAATAGAAAAAATGATGCAAACACATAACAGATCACTTGATCAGATTACACTTGGAGAAATTTATTGGTTTGTACTTACTGCACTTGAAAGGTTATATGCACAGAAGAAATTCTTTGATAACTACCTTCAATGATCAAAGTAACTATCAAACATATGTCAGCGTCCAGATTTAAAGATTAAATGTAAGGATGAAAAGAAGTGTACGTGTAAGCCTTATCGAAGGAGGAATCATTTTTGCAAGCACAAATCCAAGTCATTTCTTTCAAGATCTTTCCAACCCAAAAAGCATAAGCTTAAACTTTGCAGATTTCTTTAAAAAAAAAAAGACAAACAAAATGGAGAACGATAGATTGTTGTTATCTCTATCATGGAAAAGGACACTTGGCAAAGCAATGCCCCAAGCAAAAGCACAAGTCTCAGAAAATCCTTTAACAACTCTCTTAGATATCAGGTATCACCTTCTCTAATGATGAGTTAGAAAGTCTCTTTTCATAAGATGAAGAACCATATCCTGAAACAATTCTTCAATAAACTATTGAAGACATTAATTCAGCATACACTTATAACACCAGTCAATAATCATTAGAGTCTTTTGATGGTAACACCTGTTACCAACTTCAACAATTTTCCCCTTCCATTTTCTCTATCTTTTTAACTCCTTTAGTCTTGGTCTACCTCTTTCTGACCAAATTCACCAAGCCCATCAAAGTCATTACCTTCTTTGACATAGGTGCCATTAAATCAATCCATAACCCAGACATTCTTCCTTCATCTTTTTGGAAACCACACCAAGAACATTTTCAAATAGTTAGTAATGATGTTTTTACCACAAACCTTATTAGCCATCCTATAACAGTTCGAATCTTTCTTAGATGTTATACCACTCATAAATTTCTAGGATCTTCCCTTCTTGGAAAAGATATGATACTAGGTTTTGATAGCTATGCCAAGCTCAATAAACTTAGAATTCTTCTTGAAGGCATTAGATATAAATCTTATTTTCAAACTTGAACAACCTGTCCAAAATTATACCCAATACTCCATCCCAATTTTTCCCATATTCTTCAGTTCCTACAGCAACATTCCTTTGCTGATTCACATTCAGCCTTTTTGCTTAAATGTAAACATCCTTTTTGGCAAAATCTTGATCATTTTGTCACTCTTCCTTTCAAACTTAATGAAGACATTAACTCAACCAAAGCAAATTGTTCGGGAACGAATCCTGAACATCTGCTCCTTACAAAGCAAGAATGCAAAGCTCTACTTGATCAAAAACTCATTTAAGTAACTAATTCACAGTGGTCTTGTGAAGTCTTTTATGTCAACAATCGAGCAGAACAAGTACGAGGAAAAATAAGTTTAGTTATCAATTACCAACATTTAAACCATTTCCTCAAAGACATCAAGTTCACTCTCCCTTCTAGAACTACATTTTTTGCTCAGTTCCATAATGCTCAAATTTTCTCTAAATTTAATCTAAAGGCCGGATTTTGACAATTAGGTCTTCACCCTGATGACAGACACAAAACTGCCTTTTGTATTCCTAATCATCATTACCAGTGAGCAGACTCACCTTTCTAATTAAAAACTGCTCCTTCCCTTTTTCAACAAAAAATCACCTAGATTTTTCAACCCATACTTCACTTCTGCTCTCATATACATAGATGACATTCTACTTTATTCCAAAAATGAAGAATCTCACTATGCTCTCCTCAAATAGTTTGTAGACATAGTTGAAACTCATGGAATTATGCTTTTTGAGAAAAAAAAAAAACTAAAATTGCAAAATCAAAGATCAATTTTCTTGGCATAAGGATTAAAAAATGGCTCCTATCATCCTCAATCTCACATCTCTGAAATAGTAAAAATGTTCCTAAATGTCCTCACTAGTAAAAACCAAGTTCAACAGTTTTTGGGAATAATCAATTATGTTCACAACTTTATCACTCACCTCACTCAATACACCTACTTCTTAACCCAGCTCTTTCGAAAAGAACCTTACCCTTGGTCCTCTGAACATACCAATGTTGTCATAATCCTTAAGTAAAAGGTCCAAAAACTTCCACCTCTCAAGATTCTAACTTGTGGAAAAAAGATTTTGCAAACCGATGCGAGTGATAATTATAGGGGTGCTGCACTTCTTGAATAAGATGACAAAAGTCATAGACATCTTTGTGCGTTCACTAGTAGAAAATTTAAAGACTCACAGCTGCACTATCACTCGACCTTCAAAGAAATATTAGCTGTGAATAATGTAATTGAAAAGTTTAAATTTCATCTCATTGAAAATCATTTTCTTGTTGAGGCAAATATGCAATCTTTCTCTCAAATGCTTAAATTCCACAAAGGAAAAGTGTCACATCAAAAATTACTTTGTTAGTCGGAATGGTTTGGTCATTGCTCCTTTGATGTCAAGCAAATAAAGGAGAAACTAATGTTCTGGCAAACCATCTCTCTCAACCAATACAAATCACTACTCCAGCCACACCAATCAGTCTGGATAGATTCATTCAATGTTACATGTTCACTCAGAGTTCTCAAAACTCAACTATGACAACTTCCTCTTTTTCCAGAATACCTGAAGATGCTCCACCAGAATATCACAAAGTTGTTCAATCCAAGTTTTTGTCTTCAAAAGTTAAAAATCTCAGGTTTCATTATTAGAATGAGTGCATTGAGAAATAAGGTAAAATATTTTTAAATGCCTTGTCTGTTCATCCAGAATACCCATTTGCAAAAGTTTTCACCATCCCCACCAATACTTTTCATCTGTTATTTGACTTTCCAATATAACTACTTTGGTTCTTTTGGTATCTTCTTCATTTACATCATATGGCCATCGAATTCCTTGTTACACCCATGATCAAAACTCTCGAGTTCTTCACAAAGAAATCCAGAAACATCTTTGTGCCCATTACTTTAGTTTCTCAATTGGTTTTAACCCTTGCACAAATTGTTATACATTTTCAGACTATAAGCCACCAAGAATAATTATATGATCGTCATGTTCCATAAACCTTTCACAGTTCATCTAGATGGTCTTTGTTTTAGTCAATCTTCTTTTTGGAATTCTAGAAGGACATTCAAATATTTGGTTCCTTAAAGAATTATCCTATAAGGATTCGACCTAATCAGAAGATTCTTTTTGAGAAAAATCAAATTATCCCAAACTTTATTTGGCCAGCCTTATAGGATGATGCACCATGGGATTTTCTTTCCACTTAATACACTACTTAACTTCAAAAAGCTCATTCCATTTATCTTAACATGATTATAAACCAACTTAGCAAAATCCAATTACCAGATTGGTATTATTCCAATTGACAGCCTGATATTATTCAAGAATAAGAATTATTACAGGCACAAGCTTGATTGTATAAAAGACAAAAGATGAAGTCAAAGCAATCAAAGTGCCTATCTCAATCAAAAGACAATTCATCCAGTCATGTGTAAAATGTGCAAGCCAGCTCAGCATCCTTATCTAAAAGACTTTGATGACTCAATTCTCGTGATGCTTCAAATTCGCCAACAATGCAAAAAAAAGTGATGAATCTCCTTTAGACATGAATTTGTCAAATCACATCATTTTCAACAAATCACCATAAAGTCAATAAAGCAATCAATCAGTTGTAACAAATCAAAAGGCAAATAGTGAAAAGATCCAATCATTCAACCAAAATTCAAAAGATTCCCGACAATCCAAATAAGTGTGTTAAAAGTCAATAATCAGTGTGTCCGTTTGTCAAAAGCAATCATCTTTGTATGATGTAAGTTGTGATGTAAAATAACAAATAATTAATGTCTGATGTAAGCAATGATGCTATATTATTTGTTTGTATCTACTGTTTCTGACCTATATAAGAGACACATTTTATAGTTAGAATGCAATTTGTATCTCTGTATCCTAAAAACTTGTTCTCTTATGAAGTAAACATGTTTCTTAGCAAATTTTTTTTTTCGTCTCTCGAATATATACTAGTTTATGTTAGTATTCTCTGATCTTGATCATGTAAAGGTAACATTCAATTACATCTAAATGTAATAGTTAGATTTCATTAATTAGAATGAAATTCCTTTTGTATTTTATAAGCTAGTCTTCAAAACCGAAAATTAAAGGGACAAAAGGCAAGCCTTGAGTGAAGTAAGATCCAAGGAGTGGGTAATAAGGTAATAAGACTGAGCTAGCATACTGTTCCCCGAAAAATTTAGAGTTCTATATGAAACGCTTGTGAAATAGATTACGAATTTCATATTAATTAATTGAATTCTAAGTGCTATATTCAAGTGTCCCCAGAAAAAATATGGAAATAGTTTAACATTTGGAAGCAAAGCCATTGTATTTTCCCTCCTTTCTCTTCTAACAGTCAAACTATACATGTGTGAGTCATAGAGTCACCCAGTATGTGTATAGTAGATGTTGTCAATGTCATTGAGTTGCCCAACATGTGTACGATATAGGTTATTCCTTGCTCTACATGTGCATTGAATATCTCCATCACATATAACATATTTTCTTGGAGGCTAGCTAGTGTAGATTTTCAGATTACAGATGATATACATTAAGTTTAATTAGTAAAGAAAGATATTTTTAGAATATTAGTTTCATAAGGGATTTGATGAAACGAGTTTAAAAAATAATGTGATATTATTTATGATCCATATAAAGAAAATATTATTATTTTGGGTGGGTAGAGACTAGGACCAACACACGTGTATTAGAGCTATTAGTTCATGGATAGGGGTCCAATGGAGACTTGAAGTGTGGTGGTCAAATACAAAAAGTTTGTGTTATCATTCAAAAACGATTTCTGAGAAATTTATACAAATTATAGTTGCAGTTTATTTAATAGGTCTTACAGATTACTCATACAGATGTTTATGGTTTGATGAAAAAAATCTAAAAAAAGAAAAACTCTAAAATGGAAAGTATTGTCATTTTACCCTGACTTTTGAAAATATTGGCTAAAAACCTCCTGTCATCAGTTTAAAAGCAGTTCCCATCCAATGTTTTAGTGTAATTAGTTCAACACTCAAAACATCTGTAGTCCATATAAACATTGGCCATCCATGAGTTTTGTTGCACATACTTTCTACTGTAATATGAAACCTCAATGTCATAAGATATCAATACCAGTGCATTATGTACATGTGCACTAACATTATCCTTCAATAAGAGCCCTTATGTCTTTTATATTAAAATTATTCATTGTACAGACCTTAGTTTAGTTATTTCTTTATGTCTAACCTGAGTTCCTTAAAGCTCATCTTTTAAGCACCTATTATCAAGAAATTTACATCTGGCTTAATCAGCTTTCATGATGGTAAGGTATATCATGAGTGGTTCAATAATTAATTTTAGATAAAACCTCATCTTGACCATAGTCAAGGCAACATTTCATATATTTTAAGGCCTTTTAAGAGAATAACCTCATATTTATACACATAAATAGAATTTATTGAAATTGATCTTTATTTTGTGGGTCATAAGGTTATCCAAAAGTATCTTGAAGTAAGGTATGTGCTATCATGTGATCAAGTTGTTTATTCTCTTATGAAAGCACTAATAATGTCTTAATTTCAGTTTCTCAAAGACAAGCTTGGTGTGACAGGACCTGACCTAGATTCTCTCTAATGAACCCAGCAATCTTGCTGGGCACCCCATGAAACCTTTCCGTAATCTAACTAGTAAGACTTAGAACAATGCCGTGGAACGAACCATTAACTATTAATAATTTGCTAAACATGAGAATCATACATTTTAAAATCTCATTTCAAAATTTTCAAGTAAATTAATAATATAATTAAAAGTATCATCACCAATATTCAAATATCTAAAACATGCATGCATCATCTTAACATAAAAAGTTTTACAAAATTTGTTCACAAATCAAGAATTTTCACAAACGTATTGATAGGACCCTAACCAGACCTTATTTAAGCTCTTGTCTGCAGGATCCCGCCGAGCACTTCAATTGACTTCTTGAACTCGACTCGTTGGATTGAAGAAACTCGAGAAGCGAACCCCTATACTTTCTTAGCCGGTTTACTCGTTTAAACTTAAGAATTTGGTTTTCTTTAAAATAGTTGGGAGTGATAAAATTTTTCGCAATTCTGTTTAAAATAATTTTAGAAAAATTTCGATAGCATAACGGCTGCACTTTTGAAAAATCCAAAATTTTATTTACAAGAAAATTACATTTTGACTATAATTTCATTTCCTCCCAACTTCTTTATCCACAAACATGCATTATTCATTTCGTTTCCAACATTCATGTATTTTACACATGCAAATCATATATGTATATTGTGTGCATAATATGATAAGGTGTCTCAAGTGTGAATGTTCCAACCTTATATACATATCAAAATATAAGTGTACAATTCACTAAATGTTTATATGTCAATATATGATAACTTGGTTAAATTATATACAACAACATCAAAAATATGTTTGACATTCACAGAATAAAATCCGATCGTCTCCCACCTATAAGCAAAATGACAATCTCTCGGCCACGGAGTCACCTATAATCACACCTAATGGCATAAGCAAGCTACACAATAAAATGAAAAGTTAGTTCGTCATATAATAATAACAAGTAATGATATTTCACTTTGACGCTTTATTTATATAAATATGGAAATTTTTTTTTCAATCTTTAAAGACATTTCTCATAAAAAGACCATGTGTATACCCTAATATATTCTAACCATCACGTGACAATTTTTCTACTGACGCCAACATGAAGCTACTATAGCATCTCAACCACTACGTGCAGAATTCACTACATCGCAACGTAGGGTGACACGGTCTCAACTCTGGGCAACTACAATGCGAAATTTTCTATATCGCAATTGTAGTGCTAGTGAACTATACTATGTGCCACCACATGCAAAATTTTCTATATCGTATATTGTAGTGCAACTACTCACTATCACTTGTAACTAGGTACGGAATTTTCTACATTGTAGCCTATTGCAAGTGACTATAAATCTAGACAACTACGAGCGGAATTTTCTACGTCGCCACATAGTGCCAATTACTCCAATACTACGGTATACATATGGTTCTTAACTCAAGCTTTACATCAAACTTTTGAAAACAACTTTTGCCTTCGAATCTTTTTTTCTTGATTCGAGGCAATTATTTTTACTTGAAACTCAATTTATTTTTGGAAAACTAATTGGAGAATGTGTTGAATACAAATAAGTTACAATGTAAATCAAGATTGAAATAACGTAAGTGAAATACACTTACCTCGATCTAAATATGCTCCAATGCCTCAACGGGCCCCTCGTACCTCACTCGCCTGCTCGTCACCTACATAACATTCATGTCAATAAGAAGTAATTTTAACACTTGACTAGTTGACAATGCATTTAGTCACATTGCTTTTACACTTTGAACTCTTTTAACAACTCTTTATGCTATAACTTTCCTAACTCGATTTTAACTCAACTGAGACTCTCTAATTCTGATTTCTTTGCAAAAGTTTTAGTTATACACCCCTAGGGACACCCTCACACAATCCGTATAATTTTTAGAGGTCTGAAACGAAAAATAAAAAATTTAAGCCTCTTTTGACACCCTATAACAGAATATAATGCGTAGGTCTGCTCAGGCCTCCATTTTCTTTCATTTTTTTTCCTACGGTCCTCTTATCTCACATTCTAGTCACCTATAAAATTTCATCAAAAAAGTCTATCGTTTGCTATGTCAAATCTAAGAAAAATGCATTATTTCGGGCATTTTTCGATGCACTTTTTCGTATCAGACGAGCGACGATGGTTTTTCTTTCGTATCTAAGGTTCTTTTACCTAATTATGATAAACTAAATTCATTCCAAGCAATAAAAATTGTATTTACATAGTTATTTTACTTAACGTCTCTCTAACAAAATTATTTTGGACATAACTTGCGCAATTATTATCGAAATCGTTCCGTTCCAAAGCCTATGGTTTTCTATTACTCCTAGGCATGATTTGAGGTCTAGAACAACCCCAAATAAGTCATAATTGTGCAGGTCATCTCTATCCCATGGTTTGAGCTCGGGATTCCTAAATTGCCCAAAACTACTCTTTTGACAATCCTATCACTTCTATATGCTTTCTTATTCTTAATTATACTTAAAAGTTAAGTTCAAATTCATCAAAACTCAGAGGCTACCTACTGTTCTTCATGTCCTTAACACACACACATACTCATTTAAGAGTAGAACTTTTCAAATTTCACAAGACAATCTCTCACAATCTTTTTATCAAACATCTAGTCTACACTTTGTTTAACACTTTATAACTTTAAATGTCACTTTAAAGTTTGATAACCATAAACCCTAACCTATCATTCATACACAATAACATGTCATTTAAATCTCTACATCATCTAGTTAGGGTTCTACACTTGTTTGAAGTGTAGAACACCCAATACAACATACTAAAATCAACACAACTCTCATTAGCCCATAACAGTCCAAACTCATGCTTTTACTCATCCAAGACAACTCTAAACTCAAGAAAACTATGAGAGTTACCTTTATCTTGCTTGGGTTTTGGTGGTTCTAGCTTGGAGATGCTTTAGATAGGTGATTAGAGGCTTAAAAATTGCTTGATCTTCCTCCTTTCTCACTTTACCTGAGCTGTCACGTTTATGCTCTACTTCTTCACGACAGCTTCTGTTTTGCTTCTTCTTTCACGCCAATTTGCTTCTCTTGTTCATCCATTTCTTCTCTAAGTGTTGTATTTATATAATTAACATTTCCCAAATGACTTCCATGTCCCCTTTTCTTTTATTTCATGCCACTCTCTCCTTTTGTCTACATCTCACAGTAGCTTGCTTTTTCCTTTGTCAATTTTGCTCTAAGTTTTGTTTATATATCTCATTAACATTTCATAGAATGCCAAGCTTGTCCCTTGACTTGTTTTGACTATCATCAATGTTTTTAACTTAATCTAATTAATGATTGGCTACTTATTCTAAATAACATTTATTTTTTTTTTTTATAATTCTCATTTGTACACTTAATTATATTGTCCTTTATAATTTATCACTTAATTGTAAACGAACTATTTTACCCTTCATTGACTTTATTGTACTATAAGTGTCCAACACTTTAATATTGCTCATAGGGTTGTTAGTATTATTCGTAACTTAACTTACACCTTTCCATATTCTAACTTCTAACACTAGAACACTAGGAAATAAAGTATCAAGAATAAGGGTTTACACGTATGATTGATATCCAAGTCACAAAACTTATAAATGAGACTATGCAGCATCATCAATCGTCTTAGCCCACCTAATCTGAACGAGGTGATCTGGTACCCTGATCACTTGTTCCTTCATCTGGGAGGTTTTTGTAACATAAAACAAAAAATATTATGAGCTATAAAAGCTCAGTGAGTGTGTATACATTTCTATTTAAAATAATCTTTATAAAATGTTCATTCCGAAAAGCATTTGAAAAGAATATTTCTTTTAAAAAAATTTTTAGTTCTAAGAAAAAATTTTTTGTCTATAAACTTATTGAGAAGTTCAAAACTCGCACTAAATTGAATTTATAAAATGCTAAAATACTTCATAATTTCTAAAACATTTTTTTTCTAAAAATCTGCTTTTAAAATTTTGCTTTTCTTTCTTAAAAATGCACTAATAGGAACCCAAGGGAAACTGCAACCACATGACGGCCAAACTAGCTCCGCTCAATGTGGGGGGTCACGATTCGCAAAAGCTAGCATCGAACACCGTGACAAATCTACAAAGATATCTCGCTACTATGTGGCGGAATGCTACATTGCACGTCGCATAGCGAGATAATATCCCATAAGTGTAGAGGGGCGACACGACAGACTCGATCCCCCAATGTTAGTGATATGCCCTCCCAACACTTACCATACACTACAAGGTATATCGGCCGGGTCAAAGCTATAAAGTCTCTCTATAAACTTGGGTCGTCGACTAGCCTTTGAAAATCTTTTCTTTCTATAATTTCATTTTAAATTCTTTGTCATAAAATATACTAATGTATTGCATACCAATTCATAAATAACTATATCCTTTTATGCTGGAATATAAAGTCATTTATGAGCTAAAATGTGAAATAAAAATCTATAAATTGCTTGTATAATAAACTGAAAATTGTTCAACATTAATAAAAACATTTTCATACTCACAGTTCGATTCCTAGCTCACTTGTATTCACTTCTTCAGCAACCTCCTCTAGCTTGCCTCTTCACCTACAATTGGGATCTCTGCTTAGAACGCACAAGTATATCAAACATCTTAATTCTAAATCCATCCTATTATTATTAACTTATAATTCCATTTAAGAGATAACGGACTGCATACTGCTCAATCCAACTCGAGCTATGAGCCCGTCCTAGCTTGCCTAGCTTATCCCATTCGAGCTCATTCAACTCAACCCTTTCAGCGAGCTACTACCTTCTAGCTCAACTAGACTCACGGACCCTACTCAGCTTGCTCTTTATGAGCTATTGCTTTAGTCCAACTTAGACAGGCATTATAATGGGCTATGACATCACTCAACTCATTGTTTGCAAACTGCCACTCTAGCCCAGCTCAGCCAATGCTAAAAATGGGCTGTAGGCATTATCCAGCTCGTACCTCGTGAGCTCCCGTCCTAACTCACGCATACTCAATTTCAATACTTCTTTTCCAAGTTTTACATTCTTATAGACATTCATACATTCTAACCTCATTAAACTTCACATAAATACTCTCAACAATATTTCATCAATTCCTTCACAAAACCCAGGTCGCAACCATCACAGGTTTTGCGATGGAAACTTAACATTCTAAACAGCAAATCAAACTTCTTTCAATTCAACTTATTTTCTTAGCTACTTCACTTACCAAATTTCTCCTTGATCTCTTGTATTGCTTTCCCCCTCATTTACACTTTTAAATCTCCAAATCTATATATGAAAATCTCAATACATCAGGTGTAGTTCATGGACTGCTTCAACAGACTTCTCACTAAAAAAAAAATCATGAAAACTTGATCTTACCACCTGATTCTTTTCAGATCTGGCTTAACAATCTTCCTAAACTTGATTTCCTTTTGAAAATGGTAGAATTCGACTTGATGTAGTTGTTGATCTGCTACCTCTGTTCTGCCGATAGCTTTCCCTCTCCTCCCTAGATTTTTCTCCAACTCTCTCTTTCTCTTTTCACGGCAACACTCACTACTCACATATATTCATAGGCGTGGATCTAGCTTCACCTTTACCCTTAAATTTCTTTAAATTTACAATTCTACCATTTGCTAGAGAGTTCTTTATTTTCCTAATTTATCATTGACATATCTTTTTATTTACAATTTTGTCACTCCTTAGAAAAATCTCTTATTTTTATCAATTGCTCTTGAACTTTTTATAATTTAAATTTAGTTCTAATTCTTCCAGAAATTCTATAAAAATTTAATTTCACCTTTGAACACTATAAAATCTCTTTATTATTTCATAAACGAGGGTATATTAGTACTGTACATCATTCTGTACATATGTACAGTAATAGAATCTAGAGAGGGTATACATGGGGTGAGTTTATCACCCTTTTGATTGAGTGGGAATGTTAGATAAATCACCGCAACAAAATAGGTGAACCATATCAAGATATCCACATCGAGCATTAAAGGCTTGGTATGAAAACTATTTTTTAATTAAAAAAAATAAATTTCAATATCCATATCAGGTCGATGGATAGATTTTCTATACCGAGCACATAAAGGCCTAGTATAGAAAAATGAATGAAAGATGGGTTAACTTGACTACACCTATCATTTTCACATTTTCTTTCTTTTACTACATCTTTTTCTCTCACATCCCCCCTGTCGACATTGAAATCCAATCGACGAGAATTCAATGCCCAGTACCTACAATCAATGTGAGAAAGCATAGAAAACCAAGAGAAAAATAGCAAAGAACTCAGAACAAAATAAGAAAACAAGAGATTTTTAACGTGGTTCAGCGAGTGTGCTTACGTCCACGACTATCTCTCTAAAATTCTGTAGAGTGACAGTATGATATTAATTGTCGTGCCTGTTACAATGATTTTAACCCCTATTTATAGGGGAAGTAAAGTTACAGATCTGGTAACAACAAAATAGGAAGAGAATCATGAATTAATTACACTTCCTAAACAGTTAGAATAAAATCAGGAAACTGCTCCAAATATCTCGGGATAACGTTGACTGAATTCGAATTTGAATTAACTTCCATATCTGGTGAGAGAATCACGATCAGATTGGGTAACTGCCTGTTCTGGAAGATACTGCATTAACTATCCTCTGAATGAACTGTTTACTGTCTATAGTGACCTCAAACTGGACCTCGCCAAGTAGCGAGCTATGTATAGAGTGAGCTTCATAGTGAACTGTAATAAAGTGAAATGAGCTGACTGATGCGAACTGAAGACCTCGTTGGGGTGAGCTGAGCTGTAGAGCTTACTAGGCCTGAATTGATAACTGGGCCTTGTCTGATAGGCCTTTGCATTTGGACTAACTTGATTGGGCCTTCATAGGCTTTTACCAGCCCATTTAGTGAGTCCAGAAAATGCACATAACATCAACCCCTCAGCTCTCAGTTCGTTCTGCGAATTGGGAGCTCGAGCTCACTGGTAAAAACTATACTTGAATTTCTGTTTCGCGCCTTTTCAAATTCATGCTTATTAGTACTGACACGTGGCGGTCATGCAAGAGGTGACTAAACCGTCTTTGGCACGTCTTGTACCACGCGTATTTAATGCGCACATCTTTCAATTAACGGCTACATGATTACAAAATCGTTACTTGTGCTACGCCATTGGATCGATGGCGGTTTCTCAGCACGCAAATCTGATGGCTTGGGTTCAAGCTCATCCACCTATATAAACTAATGGAGCCCTATCACTCTCTTTTTCAGCTGTCATTTTCTCTCGAAGCCACCAAATTTTCTCAGCATATTCACCTGTTCTTCACAAAATCTACTTTTCCAATTGCCGTTCTTCACACTCTCATCAAAGATTCACGGTAAGTTCTTTCTTTTAACTTCAAGCCTTTAGTTTCTGGTTCATATTTGTTGAATTTATGTTGCATTGTTGTTGCATTTTACTATTGTTGTGTCTGAGATGGTTTGAATACGTCATGTTCTTGGTGTTGAGCCTTTACTGTTATGAGTTTCTTATTGAACACGACTTTTCAACTTCTGTTGATTTGATCCTGTTGCATGCTTGTTTGAGACATGATTACTGTTTGTGGCCTGTCATGCATGCGAACTGTAGGATTAAATACATGTAGACTTCTAGCTCCTAGGTCGTTCCTTCATAGGTCGAGCCCTCCATTGTATGAATGATCTGCAAAATAAGAAACTTAGAAAATTTTTAGCATTTTAATAACCTGCTTGCTGCGACCTGAACATGCTTCCTTTGTATAGATGTCTTCAAGTGGAACTCGTAATATCAATGAAGCAACTCGAGGTAGAGAGGCTCACGAGCAGGACGAAGCTCGAGCTGCAGAACGACGAGCTCGCAAAGAAAGAAAAAGTTGCGAGACGTTTGCGCATCATTCCTCTACATTGAATCTTTTTGATTTGATAAGGCTTGCTGTTCAATTTCACATCCCTAGGGGTTGTCGTGCGTTGACACCCATTCCTACAAGCCACGCCTGCTATCCTCCATGGGGGTACGTCGTTGTCAGTACCCAACATCTTGAGCACGGACTAAGGTTCCCCATCCATCCTTACCTGATCGAGCTCCTAAACACAGTCAAGCTCGCGCCATTCCAGTTGACACTGAATTCATATGCGTAGCTGACCTCGTTGACTCTGGCTTTCCTCAAAAAGGATCTTCCTCCCCCAACTCCAAAGATCATCCAACATCTCTACAGCTTTAAGGCTTTGAGCACTAAAAAGGGGGAAAAACCAAATGACATCTATTATCTCACAGCTCGTCCGTCGGAATATAAGGAACTCTTACCCCAAGGAGGGGCGAAAGGCAAGTCTAACGTCGGGAAATATAAACAAGCTGGTTCTTACCCCAACGAGCTGAGATTGCAGAGAAACAAATCGAAGTGCTCGAGCGACGAGTTAATGCTATAGTGCAATGGGCTGAAGAGGCTGAACATAGAGCTGAGGTGCTAAGGCAGCAAGTAAGGGATGCAGTGCAGCGAGTTGAGACTGCAGAGTAGCGAATAGAGGCCATGAAGCAAGAAGCTGAGATCGTTAATCGCCATGCAGATGATGCCTTCGAAGAACTCATGGTTTTCAGAGAAAGATCTATTCAGGAAACGGAGGTGCAAGTTGCTGAGGCTAGAGATGAGTTCAAGCTGTGGAGGAGTTCAAGGCTGGGACTACCTCGTCCCCAGCTAATGCAGCCCCTTTAGCAACACAGGCTTCTGGCACAACTCTAGGCTGAGCTCGCTAGTGATCTGGATTCTCCAGCTCGAAACTAAGAGCTCATTTTTGTACTTGCATTCTTTCAACTTTCATTTGTAAAGCATTTTTTTTTTTTTTTTGATTTAATGAAATTTTTTCACATCTTCTGTCGAATGTGTTTATATTATTGTGCTTGTTGTAGCATATTTCATAATTTTCATTTTATGAGTTATAAAACTTCATGCGAGCTAATCATATGAACTTGCCTGAATAACTTAAGCAAATACTCAATTCATCAGCTAATAGGCAATAGGCTGAAACCTTATTCATTATCTTGGATTGTTGACGAGCTATGCAAGCACACGATCTTGCCTGCTTTCTAGGCTCATTTCATTTAAGCGAGCTATGCAGGGGTACTTAACCTCGCCTGCTTTTTAGGTACTTTTCATTTAAGCGAGCTATGTAGGGGTACTTAACCTCGCCTGCTTTTTAGGCTCTTTTTCATTTAAGTGAGCTATGCAAGGGTACTCAACCACGCCTGCTTTTTAGGCTCATTTTATTTATAGCGAGCTATGCAGGGGTACATAACCTCAACTGCTTTTTAGGTTCTTTTCTTTTTAGCGAACTATGTAAGGGTACATAACCTCGCCTGCTTTTTAGGCTCATTTGATTTATAGCGAGCTATGCAGGGGTACATAACCTCGCTTGCCTTTTAGGCTCATTTTGTTTACAGCGAACTATGCAGAGATACATAACCTCGTCTGCTTTTTAGGCTCATTTTGTTTATAACGAGCTATGCAGGGGTACATAACCTCGCCTGCTTTTTAGGTTCTTTGGTTTTTAGTGAGCTATGCAGAGGTACATAACCTCGCCTGCTTTTTAGGCTTATTTTGTTTACAGCAAGCTATGTAGGGGTACATAACGTCGCCTGCTTTTTAGGCTCATTTTATTTACAACGAGTTATGCAGGGGTACTTAACCTCGCCTGCTTTTTAGGCTCATTTTGTTTACAGCGAGCTATGCATGGGTACATAACCTCGCCTGCTTTTTAGGCTCATTTTGTTTACAGCGAGCTATGCATGGGTACATAACCTCACCTGCTTTTTAGGCTCATTTTGTTTACAGCGAGCTATGTAGGGGTACATAACCTCACCTGCTTTTTAGGCTCATTTTGTTTACAGCGAGTTATGCATGGGTACTTAATCTTACCTGCTTTTTAGGCTCTTTTTCATTTTAGCGAGCAGCGAGCTAATCAGCACAAAGCCCGTTAACTTAAATAACGCATATCATGAGGGAACTGAAGCTTTCATTATCTATAATAGAATTGAATTATACGTAACAAACGAAGTTACTAATAATATGGTTGAAGATGCTCGACATTCCAAGCTCGAAGGACCTCAACTCCATTCACATTGGTTAAATGATATGCTCCATTCCCCCTAATTTGCTTTGACGACATAGGGTTCTTCCCAATTTGGGCCTAAGGACCTATCACTGGGTTTGCGAGCTTCAGGTAGAATGAGACGCAATACCAAATCTCCCACGTTGAAGCTACGAATTTGAGCATTCTTGTTATAGTACTTCGCGATTTTTTATTGATAGATGGCTACTTTTAACCTGGCTGTTTCCCTAGCTTCTTCAAGCAGGTCTAAGTTTGTAGCAAGCAACTGATCATTGTCATTTGGATTGAAGGTCGCTCTTCATTGCGAGGTAACTTCTAACTCTGCTGGGATCATGGCCTCAGACCCATACACCATTGAAAAAGGCATCTCACATGTGGTGTTGCGAGCTGTGGTTCTGTAAGCTCATAATACTTTCTGAAGCTCGTCTACCGACGCTCCTTTCTTCGCTTCCAGTTTCATCTTCAGGGTTTTCTTTATAATTTTGTTCACAGCTTCAACCTGGCCATTAGCTTGTGGATGGTCCACAACTAAGAAGCTTTTGACGATCTTGAGGTCACAACAGAATCTGAGAAACTGGTCGCTAGTGAACTTAGTCCCATTGTCTGTCACGATCTGCTGAGGAACCTCAAGCAAATAATGTTATTCCACACAAATTTTTCAATCTTTGTAGTGGAAATTTCAGCCAACTCCTTTGCTTCTGCCCACTTAATGAAGTAATCAACTGCGACCACGGCATGCTTGCATTTTGCACGAGCTGTTGGCATAGGCCCGATCAAATCCATCCCCTAAATTGTAAAGGGCCACGGGCTCACCATTTGTTGGAGATAAGCTGGTGGAGCTCGCAGAACCTGGGCAAACCTCTGACACTTGTCGCATTTCTTGATCAAGTCGATGGCATCCTGCTTCATTGTAGGCCAATAGAAACCCTGACGAAGTGCTTTTTGGGCTAAAGACAGCCCCTTAACGTGGTTCCCACAATAGCCTTCATGTATCTACCTCATTACCGCCTCACAATCTTGGCCATCAATGCATCTTAAAAGTGGAGCTGAAAACCCTTTCTTATATAGTACATCATCATAGATGCAGTACCTGGTTGTTCTAGCTCGCAAGCGCCGTGCTTCCAACTTATCATTTGACAGCTTTCCATCTTGCAGATACCTCATAATTGGGCCTATCCAGGAATTGGGTTACACCGTTATGGCCATCATCACATTCTTCTCTTCCATATTTAGAGCTGGTAGGAATTCTACGGGGATCGCCCCAAGAAAGTCCACATCTCGAGTGGTTGCCAAGCGAGCTAAGGCATCTGTATGTGCGTTCTAAGCTCGCAAAATCTGCTTCACTTCATACTTTTGAAAGGAACCCAGCATTTCATGGACCTTCTGGAGATACAAAGCCATTTTTGGCCCCTTGGTCTGGTACTCCCCTAGAATGTGGCAAACCACGAGCTGCGAATCACTGAAAACCTTTAGTCGTTCAGTTCGCATCTCTCTAGCTAATCGTAGACCTGTAAGCAATGCTTCATACTCAGCTTAATTGTTTGTAGCCTGGAAACCAAATATTAAAGCACAAATGATCTTGTGGCCTTCAAGACTAATCAGTAGAATCCCAGCTCCAGCCCTCTGCTCGCTGGATGACCCATCAACATACAATTCCCAGGTCGGACCTTCAGAAGATTCAGCTTCATCATCCACAGACCTTGTAAACTCTGCAATGAAATCTGCCAAAGCTTGAGCCTTAATAGCTATCCTTGGCTTGTACTGAATGTCAAATTGTGCGAGCTCAACTGCCCACTTCAGCAAACGACCTGAGGTATCCACTTTCTGGAGAACTTGCTTTAGCGGATACTGAGTAAGGACTTCAATCGTGTGAGCTTGAAAATAAGGTCGTAGCTTCCTCGATGCGACCACCAGGCAATAAGCGAGCTTCTCTATCTGCGAGTACCTGGTTTCAACATCTTGCAGTCTTTTACTCACATAGTACACTGGAAGCTGCGTCTTTTCTTCTTCTCTCACTAAAGCAGCACTTAAAGCTTGCTGAAACACACCCCAATACAGAATCAACTTTTCTCCTTCTTTGGGCTTAGAAAGGAGTGGAGCTTGCCCCACGTACTCTTTCAACTGCTGGAAGGCTACTTCACACTACTCGGTCCACTCGAAGCTTTTAGCTTTCTTCAAGATATTGAAAAATGGAATGCATTTATCCGTAGCCTTCAAAATGAACCTGCTTAGTGCCACGACCTGGCAAATGAGGCTCTACACATCTTTCACCCTTGTAGGCGACCTCATATCGATTAGTGCTTTGATCTTTTCAGGGTTGGCTTCAATACCCCTACTGTTCACCATGAAGCCTAGAAACTTCCCAGAAGCTACTCCGAACGCGCATTTGTGCGGATTCAGCTTCATCTGATAGCTCATCAGAATCTGAAACATCTCCCCTAGATCACGCATATGATCACCTACCTACTTGGACTTTACTAACATATCATCAACGTAGACCTCCATGGTCTTCCCAATCTGCTTTTCAAACATCATGTTTACCAAGCGTTGGTAGGTCGCTCCTGCATTTTTCAACCTGAAGGGCATCACCTTGTAGCAATATAAGCCACGATCAATCATAAATGAGGTGTGCTCTTTGTCCTCAGGATTCATTGGGATTTGATTATAACCCAAGTATGCATCCATAAAACTCAAGAGCTCGTGTCCAACTGTTGCATCCACGAGTTGGTCTATCCTTGGCAGGGGAAAACTATCCTTTGGGCATGCCTTGTTCAAATCAGTGAAGTCAATACACGTTCTCCACTTCCCGTTCTTTTTCTTCACCAACACGGGATTGACGACCTAGGTCGGGTAGTAAGCTTCTCGGATAAACTTGTTAGCCAGCAGCTTATCTACCTCTTCATTCAGTGCTAAGTAATGCTCCCCTGTCATTGCCCTTCTCTTCTGGCTAACTGGCTTATGATGAGGATCAATGTTCAACCTGTGTGACATCACCTTGGGATTTATCCCCACCATATCCTCATGATTCCATGCAAACACATCTAAGTTCGCCTTTAAGAAGTCAGCAAGCTGGGCTCTCAATTCTAGAACTAAACCTTTCCTCAGCTTCAGGCACCTCTCTATATCTACCTTGCTGACTTGTACATCTTCTAATTCTTCGACTGGCCCTGTAGCTCAGTCTGTATCTACTTCACGAGGGTCCAGGTTGTGACTGACCCCTTTCTCAGTCATAGGTCGTGGCTCGCCCCCTAAAACCACGTTAACTTTCTTTCCTCTCACGCCTATCTTAACAACATCTTCATAGCAGCATCAGGCCAAATGCTGCTCTCCCCGAACACATCCAACGCCATTAGAGGTTGAAAATTTTACCGTAAGGGTCCTGGTTGAAGTAACCACATCCAACTCGCTCATAGTAGGTCTTCCCAAGACTACATTATATGCTGATGGGCAGTCAATTATCAGAAAATCTGCCAACATTGTAGCTTGACGACCTGCTTCCCCAAGAGTAAGTGGCAGCTTGATCTGGCCCACTGGTATAACAGCATCTCTAGTGAAACCATAAAGAGGCTCTGGGATGGTCTTAACTGCTCCGCTCTTAGCCCCATTTGATCAAAACAGCTCCTGTACATCACATTTACCGAGCTCCCAGTATTGATCATGATACGTCGCACTTCTATATTGCTAATTTTAGCTCGTACAATCATTGCGTCATTGTGTGGCCAGATTACTCCTCTAGAATCTTCATCTGTGAATACAATTTCATTCGAGGTCGTTTTGGCTTTCTTGGCGAGTTCCTCCGACCTATTGACCTAAAATGTATGATTTGCTTCTTGGACATACCTCTCGTGCGACCTGTTTGAAGCACCTGCGATATGGGGGCCACCATGAATTATAAAAATAGTTCTTACCGCAGGCTCATGCTTTGGCTCGGGAGCTCGCTGGGGCTGTTGTTGTGTTGGCTGTTGCTGCTAAGGTCGTTGTTGTGGAGGTCGCGAGTCCATAGGTCTCATTACATAATCTCTCAAGCAACCTCTCCTAATTAACTTTTCAATGGTATCATTCAACGCCCAACAATCTGAAGTGTTGCGCCCGATCTCATTATGATAGGCACAAAACTTACTCCTGTCTCTATGTTGAACAGAGGCTCTTAAAGGGTAGGGTTTCCCAAAGTCTTCCCTGTTCCTTTCTGCTGCGAAAATCCTGTCTGGTGAATCTATCAGGACGCTGTATCCTTCATGACGACCTAGACGTTGAGGTCGCTCACTCCTTGGCTCTCTCCTCATTCTTTTAGCAATTTGATTATTCGAGCCACCATTTCTACCTTCTTTGTTCCTACCATTATTTCTTTTCTTCGTTTGACTGAAACTGCTCGCTTCATTCTTTTGGTTGGACTTCTTTGGGCCAAAGGTCTTTCCTATCTAATCTCTTTTGCAGCTCGCTCGTAAAACTCTCCCAGATCCTTGACTGGGGACCTGTAAATGCTCTCATACAGTTTTCCATCCTTACGCAACTCAGCTGAGATCACTGTCAATATACTCTCGTTTGGTGGATTTTCAACATTCACGACCTCACGTCTAAACCTGGTGATATATTCTTTCAACGACTCACCCTGACGCTGGAAGATGGTAGTTATGTGGCAGGATGGAGTGAGCTGCCTTCTCAATGCCCTATATTGGCCAATGAACTTCTGCTGACATTCTTCCCAACTACCTATGCTACGAGTTGGGAGATTCTTGAACCAGGTCCTTGGAATGTCTCCCAAAGTAGCTAGGAATACACGACACTTTACCATTGGATTATCTATCTGTAGGTCCATCTGAACATTAAAAGCATCAAGATGATCGTAGGGGTCACTGTCCCCATTGTACTGCTAAATATTTGGTATCTTGAACCTTGGAGGGAGAAGTTGTGTCTCAATCTCCCTTGTAAATGGGGTCCTTTCCCCGTAGTACCCACGTCGTTCTGAGGCTCCAGGTCGCGCTTTTAACTATTGGACCCTCTGGAGGAGTTCTTCTACCTGCGGGTCTCGGAGCTCATATCTCCTCTTATGGTCGCGACCTGAGGAAGGGTGCTCTGGATTATATCTCTCGTCCTCTCCGAATGAACCTCCAAGCTTATGGGATCTTGCCCGTCACTCACCCACTTCATCCACATGCCGAGCTGCAGCTTGGAATCTATTAACCATCCTCTATCCTTCGACTCCCATCCTGACTCAACCTCACCGCCAAGTTCGCTGGGTGGGCTTGCCTTTCTTCTTGGATGGGGCGACCTCTAACTCTAGATCGCACATTAGAGGAACGAGCTGTGTTGGCAGGTCGCGGGATTTCCCTTGCTAGCCTTTCAGGCACTTGCATTGCCTCATACTGCTAGGACTCATACCTTGATGCTTGAACTTCAACCCTAGGTACGTTCTGTGCCTGAGCCTGCACCAACATATTGACAGCCTCTGTAAGCTGTCTGACAGTGTTCTCCAGCGCTTCTTGCCTTTGATACCACACATGCTGCCCTTCAACCATTGGGGCGATTGGAACCAGTTAACGAGTAGGCAGAGGGGGAACACCTGCTGCAGCACTGATTGCCTGGTCATGGGACGTTCCTACTGCATGCATGGGTGAGTCTTGCATAGGCTGCATGTTCTGTTGAGGCTAGTTCATGTGACTCTCCACCTGGTCATCATCTCTAAAATTCCTGTTGGTTCTAGTCCTTGCCATGTTGTAAAAAATCGATGAACTGAGATGAAAGAGATTGCAGTTTAGGCCCTCCTTCTAACGTCAATATGTCGATGTTGAAATTCAGTCGATCACAATTCAATGCCCAGTAATTGCATTCAATGTGAGAAAACACAAAAATCGAGAAGAAGACAATAAAGAACCAAGAACAAAACAAGAAAGCACAGGGCTTTTTAACGTGGTTTAATGAGTGCGCCTACGTCCACCGCTGTTTCTCTAAAATTCTGCAGAGTGACAGCATATTATTCAATGTGTCGTGCCTATTACAATGATTTTAACCCCTATTTATAGGGGAAGTAAGGTTACAGATCTGGTAACAATAAAATAGGAAGAAAATCATGAATTAATTACACTTCCTAAATAGTTAGAATAAAATCAAGAAACTACTCCAAATATCTCGGGATAACGTTGACTAAATTCGAATTTGAATTAACTTTCATATCTGGTGAGAGAATCACGATCAAATTGGATAACTGCCTGTTTTGGAAGATGCTGCATTAACTGTCCTTTGAACGAACTGTTTACTGTCTATAACGACCTCGAACTGGACCTCGTCAAGTAGTGAGCTATGCATAGAGCGAGCTTTATAGTGAACTGCAATCAAGTGAAATGAGCTGACTGATGCGAACTGAAAAGCTCGCTGGGGCGAGCTAAGCTGTAGAGCTTATCGGGCCTGAATTGATAACTGGGTCTTGTCTGATGGGCCTTTGTATTTGGGCTAACTTGATTGGGCCTTCATGGGCTTTTACCAGCCCATTTAGTGAGTCCAGAAAATGCACATAACATCCCCTCTCTCAAACCTTAGCCACTGCTTGTTTGTCGTCTTGTTAGCCACCATTTGCATCATTATTTGCCTTGCCATCGTTGATGAGTTCTTCTTTTTTCCTTCTTTTCTTTTTTTCTTCTTCTTCTTCTTGTCGCACCGTTGATCTCTTTTTCTTTTTTTTTTCTTCTCATTTTTTCTTTCCTTTTCTTCTCTTTCAGCTACTCCATTGTGGTCTTTCACCATCTGATGCCACTCGCTTCACCGATCTACTTCTCTTCCGCTATTTTCTTTGTCAAAAAGGTATGGTATTTATAAAAAAAAAAAAAAAAATGCTTAATTTGGTGATTTTAGATGTCAATGGTGGTTAAGACATAGTAAAGTAGTATGATTAGTATAACAACAATAGATAAGGTGGTGAGCTTTATCGAGTTCTTTCTAATGATTATCAATGATTTACTATTAAAATCAAAAGTAATATAATATTAACTTATTAACAGTTTTGGAGTTGAATTATAATTTTGAGTTGTTAATTTGTTATGGATGTAATAAATACAGTTTTTTTTTTCTTTTTTATGTAACAACAGTGAAGTTTCATCCACTATTATTAACCTATTTCTTCAATAGTGTGCTTGTGGAGGCCACTTTGTTTATGGCCATGGTTCGTATAGGACTATATATTAGGAAAAAGTAATTAAAAAGTCCCATTTTGCTTAAAGTCCCCACCTTAAACTCGTTTTAGTTAAGATAAATCCTAATAGGCATGTAATCACAACTCTTCATATACTTCTGTGTACATATGGGTTTATTTCCTTTTTTTTATAGATTTTTTGTTGGATAATTGATTGGTGTTGTGTTTGAATCCTAATTTCTCGTTTGATTGATGTTCTATGGTTTGGATTGATGTTATTTGTTAATTGAGGTTTTTCTAAATTTTGCATATTTTTTAATGGGTGTGTGTTGGTTTTGGACTCTTAGATCAATCATATATATTGGTAATTGATTACCATCATGTTGGTACACAACAAATAAAAGTCAAGTGGTTTGATTAAGAGAATGTCTATGAAAAGTGGAAAAAAGGTTTGTGTAAATTAATTTTAGGGGTACTGTTTGACTTCTTTATTTGGGTATTCAAAGTTCAATAATTTTAATGTAGTTTAACACTATATTGTTACATGTTTTGTTTTTTAATATTATATGCATTCAAATAGATAAAGAGTGGTTAAAATTTTTAGAGATATTATGAAAAACCCCTCAAAATGAAAAGTAATGGAGATTATCCCCGATTTTATTTTTATTAGGTGAATCGCCCCCTACTGTTAACTTTTCATCCAAAATAGTAACATTTTCCGTCCAAAATTGTGAAATGACCAAAATACCCTTACTAAGATTATTTTATTTAAAATTCCTATCACACCTTTCAAAATTATGTTATGACTAAACTATCTTTAAATTATTAATTAATAATATTATTATATTAAAAAGTATAACACAAGATTTCAAAAAAACTTGTTAACAAAAAAAAATTCATATTTCCAAGTTGAAATCCAGCAAAAAACCCAAATTAGCCATCATTATTATCAAAACATAAACAACATTCAATCCACCATTATCCACATCAACCCACAATATCAACAATATCATCATCAATCATTTGAAAAAAAAAAAAAAAAAAAAACCCAAACTTAATAGAGACCTATTATATCCAGATCCACCAAATAGTAGCTGCCTCTTCACCCACCGCCACAAGCCACTAAGAACATCATACCCACCCACCACCCAGAACAACCCTAAATCAACCACCCACCATCACACCCCACTCACCCAAAACAACCCTAAATCAATCACCCACCACTATCATAAACCACAAATCACCTACCATCACTGACAGGACCCTTCCCAGACCTTATCTAGGCTCTTGTCTGGAGGATCCTACCGGGTACTTCAACGGACTCATCAAACCCGACTCATCGGATCGAAGAAATCCAAGAAGCGAACCCTAACTTTCTCTCCAGTTTACTCGTTTAAATCTTAGTGATTTAGTTTTTCTTTAATTGGTTGGGAGGGATAAAATTTTTCTGTGATTCGATTTCTGTTTCAAATACTTTTATAAAATTTTTGGCAGCATAACGGCTGCAATTTTGATAAAACCAAAATTTTCCTATAAAGAAAAATCACACTTCAATTGTGATCTCAATTCCTCCCAACTTCTTTATCCACTAACCACAATCATCATCACATTTTCATCACAAATAAGCATAGACGAATTATAATGCAATATATAATTACATATCCATCTGGAAACATGACAATTCATCAAATACTTACAACATACAATTCCTAATACAAATATATCCAAAAAGGTAATATATTAAATCAATATACACAATGTCTACAAATATCTTGCACCACGCGCCCACCTATATAAGTAAGCAATCAAGAGTTCGTCGTGTCGTTTGACGGTGGCACTCAATGAAAACAATTAAGCTACAAAATAAACAAACAAGTTAGCGCAACAGTGATATATAATATCACATATGCTAATATAACGATTCACAATTTATTCAATTTTTACTATTTCTTTCAAAACTCCCATGCATATCCTTGAAACATTTTAACCGTTACGGGCGATTATAACTAACGCCAACGTAAAGCTTACTGAGGTATCTCAACTATTACGTTACGGAATTTACTACATCGCACGTAGGGCGCTAAATCTTATCATTGAACAACTACAATGCGGGATTTTCTGCATCGCAAGTGTAGTGCTAAAACTCTAGGCGACTACGAGCGGAATTTACTGCATCGCTACGTAGCGCTAACTATCAACTAACCAACTACGTGCGGAATTGTCTGCTTCGCAACGTAGCGCTATACTTTTTTATAATCTGAGCGATTATGGACGAAATTCTCTGCGTCGTCTCGTAACGCTAAATCTCATAACTTTTAAGGCATACACATGGGTTTTTATAACTCATTTGATTAGTGCCAAAAGCACAAACTCACTAGTTTGGAAATCTTGAAAACTTTCTCATTTCAATTTCTTTTTATAACAACTTAGCATTCATCTCAATTGCCATATAGATCCCATAGAAACCTATACACTTAACTTAAACCTCAATATTGAAAATCATATTCATTCTCCTTTATTTCTTAGATAACATTTTCATTACCAAGAATCAAGAATTTACATGAACTTGGAAAAGATCTTAAGTGGCGAATCACTTACCTCGAAGCCGCGTCAAACACCTCGATGAATCTCAGGAGCCTCGGTGTCTCGCTCTTCACCTACACAACATTTTCTCATCATTACTAATAACAAAACTCAATTCTCAGCTATAAGTTAAGAATTCTCAACTAAGGTCATTTTCCTCTATATAACCTCCTAACTTGTTTCTAACTCAACCGAGATTCTCTAACTTCGATTTCTACACAAAAGTTTCAGTTTTGGACCCCTAGGGATCACCCCACGCGGTCCGTTTAGTTGTTGAAGGCTCGAAACGAAAAATTACATTTTTAAACTCAACTTACAACCCACAACAAAACAGGTGACAGTACGCTGCTCGGGGCTCCGTTTTCTTTTGTTCTTTTTCCTACGATTCACTTATCTCACGTTCTAATCACACGTCAAATTTCGTTGAAAACTATTATCGTTTACTAGGTCAAATCTAAGGAAAACGCCCAATTTCGGACACTTTTAGGCACTTTTAGTGCGCATTTTGTATACTTTCCGTTTCGGATTAGCGACACTAGTTTCTCTTTCATAGCTAAGCCTCATTTAACTAATAATGATCAATCAAACTCATTTCATGCAATAAAAATTACATTAGGATAGTCGTTTCACTTCTTAGAGCTCTAACGGCACTATTTGGTGCATAACTTGCACAATTTTTATCGGATTCGATCCGTTTCAAAACTTATGGTTTTCTATGGTTCCTAGGAATCATTTGAGATTTAGAACACTCCCAAATAAGTCAGATATAGTCAGGTTTTCTAGAGCTCAAAATTTGAGCTCGAGAATCACCCATTTGCTCATAACTACCTCTTTTGTAACTCTAACAATTCTCTAACTTTTCTAACCTCTTTTATGCTCAAACTTGGGCTCTAAATCAACTACTCTCAAAGCTTATCTACTGCTCTTCAATTCTTTAATACATACATAAACCTAACTTGGTCATTTAAATGCTCAAACTTCACTCGAACCTTATATCATATACTTGGTGTGCATAAAACAACATTTTCTGTTTCAGCTTTGCTTTAATATATAACAGCCCATACACACCATTTAAATGCATCATTTACACTCAAAACTCATCATTTAAGTGCCTATTTCAATCACATAAGGTTCTATAAATGTTTGAAGAGCAATCATGCATCACAACTCAACAATACACAAGCTGTCACAACCCTCAATTTCAGTTTTTGCAGAAATTAAAAGAGAATGAGTTATAATCTTACTCAATCCTTGTTTATAGGGTTTGGATGACTTGCAAGAGATCTTAGAAGATGGGTTGAGAGGATGGAAAGCTGCTTGGGAGGTCTTTCTTCTCTTTTCTTTCCTGGCTGACCAGCCCCTGCAGTCCCGTCGCCCAGGTCTGATGCTGCTCGTCTGGTTCTGTTTCTGCTCGTGTCTGATCTGTCTTTCTGTTCCTTCCACGACCAGCAGCTATCTTGCTTTCTTATGCTGTTGGTTACTTCTCCCTTCTTGGTCTTTCTTCTTCTCTTTGGCTCACGACTGGACAGCTCGTTGCTCTCTCTCTCTCTCTCTCTCTCAGCTTCTCACGGTTTCTCGATTGAATGGGCTGTGTGTTTGCTGAAAATTTCAGCCAAGTGTTGTATATATACCAACCAACTTCTCTTAATTGCATCATGCCCCAATTCTTTTTAATTTCATCTCAATCTCCTCTCTTTTCTTTGTTTCTCATATTTGCCCATCCATATTTGTTTCCAATTTAACTTTCATCATTGGATTTAATTATTCGTCTTGTTAGAATTCGCTTTCGATCGTCAAGCTTGTCTTATTGACCACTTGACTCTCTCTTTTTAATTAAACTTCAATTAGATTATCATTGACACGCTACTTAACTTTTTATGGTCGACGAATTTCGTCGTATTCTTAAATAAATAAATTTCGGAGGCTATGAAATTCAATTAATTTACTGTAGAGATTGATTTTAACTCTCTAATCTCTCATTTAACACTAGGAGATTATCATTCGAGATTAGGGGTTTACAATCACACCTTATAACAGGATTGTAAACTATTAGCTCCGACTTCTAAAGTCCCAACGTTAGAAATTAAATTAGAGAGATAAAATATAACTCTCTACGTTTAATTAATTCAATTTCATAGCCCCCGAAATATATTCATGTAGAATACGATGAAATTCGTCGTATTAAAAAAGTTTAGTAACTTCCCAATGAAAATTCAAGTTAGGAAATCCAAGATTTTAGTAAAGGATAATCGAATTAAAATTCGATTTAAAAAGGGAGAGCTATGATTTATAAAATAAGCTTGACGTTTTAAAATAAATACTAACGAGACGAAAATTTAATCAAATAAGAAACGAAATAAATACGGAAGAACTAAGAAGGGAGTTGCTATGAAAAACTAACAAGACCATGAGTTGAAATGGAAATAAAAAGAAGATGGGGCTTGAATGTAATTAGAAGAAGTAGCCTTACTATATAAAGGACACTTGGGCTGAAATTATTTCAGCAAATACACAGCCCATTCAGTCATCCACCGAGAAAGCAAGAGAAGACGCGAGAAGACTCGTGAAGCTGCTGGAACTGAAACCAGAAACAACAGTCGTGCATCACCCAAGGCAGAACAGATTTCGTGAAAGGAGAAAAGGGCCAGCAGTTGTAGTTGTGAGGCCATAACAGAAGTGCTCGACAGAAACAAAGAAGCTGCTGGAATCGTGAGGCCGAGCTGCAGGTGGTCGCGCGGAAAGAAGCTGCTGGCGTGTGCTGTAGCTTGCTGTCCAAACGAGAGAGGAAGGGAAGAGGAAGGAACACCAGCAGCTGCTGGTCGTGGAAGGAACAAAAGGGCAGACCAGGCGCGAGCAGAAACAGAACCGAAGTAGATTCGCGCGAGTCAAGAACGACTGCAGGGGCTGGTCGTCCAGGAAGGAAAAGAGAAGGAATGACCTCCAGGCAGCTTCCACACTCTAACACCCTTCCCTTTAGGCATCTTACAAGTCATTCAAACCCTCCAAACAAGCATCAAGTAAGAGCACAACCTATTTCCCTTTCTATTCTGCAGAAATTGTGACAGCTCTTGTGGTGGTTGTTGTTGTTGTTGATTTAGTTGATAGATTGCTTTTAAATCTTGCTAGAACTTCATGTGAGTGTTATGGACTCATGAGAGATGATTGTTGTGTGTAATTGATGCCTTGAAATGATGTATAAGGGCTGTTATACTCACCCTCAAAAATAAAACCGAAAATGGTGGTTATTGCACACCAAGTGATTGAGAAAAGTCTTGAGTGAATTTTGTACACTCTAATGACCAAATTAGACCTATGTATGTATTAAAGACTTGTAGGGCAGTAGTTAGACCTTAAAATTTGATGGTTTTGAAACCAATTTTAAGCCTTAAAAAGTTTAGAAAAGTTAGAGAGGTGTTTAGAGTTGCAAAGACATTGTTATAGAAAAAAAAAAAATGTGATTTCCGAGCTCAAATTTGAGCTAGAGGAGACCTGACCATATTTGGCTTATTTGGGGGTGTTCTACATCTCAAATGATGCCTAGGAACCATAGAAAACCATAGGTTTTGGAACGGATCGAATCCGATAAAAATTGTGCAAGTTATGCACAATATAGTGCCGTTAGAGCTCTGAGAAGTGAAACGGCTAGCAAAATATAATTTTTATGGCATGAAATGAGTTTAGTTAGTCATTATAAGTTAAATGAAGCTTAGTTGTGAAAGAAAAACTAGCGTCGCTAACCCGAAACCAAGAGTTTGCAAAACGTACACTAAAACGTAACCGAAAGTGTTCAAAATGGACGTTTTCATTAGATTTGACTTAGCAAATGATAATATTTCTCGATGAAATTTGTCGTGTGACTAGAATGGGATATAAGTGAGCCGTAGGAAAAAGAACGAAGGAAAACGGAGTCCCGGGCAGTGCGTCGCAGTGCACACTGTCAAGGGATGTCCGTTTAAGTTTAAAATGTGATTTTTCGTTTTAAGCCTCCAACAATTAAACGGACCACGTGGGGTGATCCCTAAGGGTCTAAAACTAAAACTTTTACACAAAAATTGGGATTAGAGAGCCTCGGTTGAGTAGAAACAAGTTAGGAGGATATATAGAGAAAAATGATTTTAGTTGAGATTCTTGACCTTATAGTTGAGAAATGGAGGTTTTTGTTAATAGTAATGATAAAATCATATTGTGTAGGTGACGAGCGCGTGAGCGGCATCCAGGAGCCTCGTCAAGACGCTTGACGCGGCCTTGAGGTAAGTGGTTCGCCACTTTAGAGCTCTTAAAATTTTTATGCCAATTATTGACTTTATTGAATAAATGTGATAGCTAAGTAATGAAGCAATTTGAAAATCAAATATAATGATATAGTTAAAGTTAAGCGTATGGATTTCTATGTAATCCATATGTTTCTAGAAAATGATTATGAGTTGCATGTAGAGAAAATGAACTAAGAAAGCTTTCAAGATTTTCAAATTAGTGAATTTGTGCTTTTTGCACTCAAAGAAAAGTAATATGAAAACCCATGTGTACACCTTAAAAGCTATGAGATTTAGCGTTACGTGACGATGCAGAGAATTCCGTCCGTAATCGCTCAGTTTATAGAAAAGTATAGCGCTACGTTGCGATGCAGACAATTCCGCACGTAGTTGGTTAGTTGACAGTTAGCGCTACGACGCGATGCAGTAAATTCCGCTCGTAGTCGTTTAGAGATTTAGCACTACATTTGCGATGCAGAGAATTCCGCATTGTAGTTGCTCAGTGAATAGTTTAGCGCCCTACGTACGATGCAGTAAATTCCGTAACGTAGTGGTTGAGATGTATTAGTAAGCTTCACGTTGGCGTTAGTTAAAATCGCCCGTGATGGTCAGAACGAGTCGAGGGTATGCATGGAGAATTTTAAAGAAAATTTTAAGACTTGTAAATTGTATGCTAGTATGTGTGATATGATATCCTATGATGTTATCACACTAACTTATGGTTCGTTTTGTAGCTTGTTTGTTTTCATTTCGTGCTACCGCCGGACGAGGCTAACTTTTGCTTTGTATATATACATCTATAGGTGGGCAATCGCGCAAGACGCTGGGATATATTTTGTATATGTAATTAATTGTGGATATTTTGAATTTTAATGATGTAGGAATTGTAAAAGTAATAACCATTCTTGCATTTATATATATATATGGTGCACTTATAAATCTTATGAATTGTTTATGCTTATGAAATTGTGATGGATAATGCATGATTGAGAATTAAAGAAGTTGGGAGGTGTTCAGAAATAGTCGAAGTGTTGTTTTCTTTACAGGTGAAATTTTTGGTTTATCAAAAATGCAGCCGTTATGCTGCCGAAATTTTTATAAAACGAATTTGAAATGGAATCAAAGAAAATGTTTAACACTCCCAACCAGTGATGATAAAAATTCAAATCACTAAGTTTTAACGAGTAAACCGGATATAGAAAAATAGGGTTCGCTTCTCGGATGTCTTCAATCCGACGAGTCGGTTTCGAGGAATCCGTTGAAGTGCCCGGCAGGATCCTCTAGACGAGAGCTTAGATAAGGTCTGGGAAGGGTCCTGACAAGGATCATTCCCAAATCCCTCATCTAAACCCGGGAAAGACCCCGTAGCACTCCGATAGAACTCTAACGAATCCTAATTTTAGCACGACGAAATCCCATCGGAGCACCGAGACTTAGTTTAAACTTGTTTTCTAAACATTTACTAGGTGGTAAAGGTAAAAGTTTTTCGTTTTTTTGATGAAAATCTAGCAGCATGACGACTGTTTATTGAACCATGCCACCTTACAAATTCAAGTACAATTTAAAAACACTTCTATAGCACTCAATCTCAACTACCAAGGGCCTCCGGCCCTCATCCCAAAATCAATTCCAACATGAAAAACCACAATCATGAAAATTGATTGAAAAACTAAAAATTTCTTATCAAAACATCTTTATAAAGACACGCACCCAAAAACTTGTATTTACATTTACAATTTACATCATGCTTTGATACAAAATATGCACATGACAAAAATATGAGTTATACAATGTGATAAAAGTCGTCCATCAGTCAATCCATGTGTCTGTCTAAGCCTCGTCTGCTGAATGACTCACTCATGTACCTAAGAGAGAATTTTTTAAGAAACACATTGAAAACAAACTATGAGCCAAACTCAGAGAGAATAACAATTTAATAAAACTAAGGAAAAATAGTTTTATACTTTTCTAAAATACTTTATCGAAACTCGTTTGAAAATTGTTTTCCAATCTCGTTCTAAATCTTTTTTGAAACCTTCTCATTTCTCGCCTGAATGGCAACCTAGGGAAACTACTCCTATCGTGGTAGCTTAAAATCTCTTGCTAGCCACTAGGAATTAAGGAATTTGACATGTATAATCATCGATGCCGGAAACTCTAGGCACGCGTTACCCCCACACAATCGATCTAAACTACACTATCCTTATACGTTCAGAGGTTGACTCAACTGACTCTCTTTCTCAGGAGTCGTCCGAACTCCAATCTTAGTTAATGACTCGTTCATATCTATTGTACACGTATAAGGTACTCGGCTTGGTACTCAACTGGAGTTAGGATAAACCAACGACGTAATAAAACACTTTTTCTTGGTATTCTCAAATAAGCTCATTTTTAAGGTAAAAAGCCTAAAATCTTTACTTCCAACATGTTTTCGATATAAATCTATACCCAATTGGAAACTCACATGCTAGAATCTTAGTATAATTTCAATAAATAACTTCATTACAAAATAAATAAATTCATATGAACACAAAATAAAATACATTCATTCATATATAACAACAAGTAAGAAACAAATAAAATAACACTTGAATGGCTAGCTTTCTACTCATAAAACGCCCTCCGATAGATGATGATTTTCCTTTAAAAGCCTCCGAAACTTTCAGCTTTCACCCTAGAATATCAAATACTCATTTAGAATCACTAAACTCACTAATACAAAGTTATAATTAACTTCTAAGGTCATTAACTCTATAAAAGCCTTTTTTTTTTAACACCTAAACTTTCTCAACTAAGATTTAACTTATCCGAGGTTTTTGAATTCTGATTTCTTTTTACGAATCCTATTTATTATCACCTAGGAACACCTTGGCATGCTTGAAATAATTTTCTGAAGCTTGGAACAAAAAAAATGAAAAATAAGGGGTGTCAACCCGAATGCTACCTAGAGGCCAATCTAAAGCTTTTCTTCATTCCATTTTTGCTCCAATCATCTCCATAACTCATGTTTAGGTCGACTATGAAGCAAATTCGAAAAGAAACGGTTACCGGGTGGGCGTTCGTAGCCAAAAACCATCTTTTTCCAACACTTTTTCATGCATATTTTTACCTAAAGCATGCAATCAATTTATTTCTTTCACATCTAACATTCTTTCACTCAAATATGATCAAACATATTCATTTCATGCATCAAAAGAATGCTTTTACATGAGATTCCTTAATGCCCTTCAACTAAGCTAAAATCACTAAACTTGTCTCTACACTTTTGCTTAATCAATTCTAACACTTCTATAAGATTTCTTAGCTTCAAATATGCTTAGATTTAAGCTCAAAACATAGAATCAAAGATGGACTCACCAAGCCCTAACTTGGTTGTGAATCACCCCTTACATACATCAACATTTAACTTTCAATTTGCATCACACTAACTACACCAAAATCATCACTGATCAACCCAGTTTCAATCCATAAACTCAAAATAACGTTTGAAGCAAGATGGAGAATGGGTTTTTAACTCATCTAGATTGAATTAAGACAATGAAACTCACCTATTTAAACTTCAATCTTACTCCAAATTTGTCCCTAAAACTTTGGTTGATGACAAGAAGCAATTTGGTGATGAGATTCTTGATGAAATTGCTTGAAATCTCTTGGTTTCTCCTCTTGCTCATGGATGGCACCGCCACTACTCTCCTTTTCGGTTTTGGACGAGCAAAAATAATGGAAATGAGACAAAATGGCTTCTATTTATAGTGGGGAGTTTTTTCTAAAAAAATTTAGCCCCTTGAACTTTGCTTAATTCCATTTTGACCCCTAACTAGATAAGATCAATTCTAATTAGTCCG
Organism: Litchi chinensis; assembly: GCA_019925255.1. Classification (NCBI taxonomy): domain Eukaryota; kingdom Viridiplantae; phylum Streptophyta; class Magnoliopsida; order Sapindales; family Sapindaceae; genus Litchi; species Litchi chinensis. The sequence goes on along the minus strand of CM034470.1, from coordinate 24,111,654 downwards.
CTTGTCACTTTAAAAACCACTTATTCAATCCACCAATCAAAAGATTCCAAATGGCTCACTAAGCATCATAAATTTTGTCACACTTGGCTAATTCTCATTGGATGAACTTTTATAACTTTTTTACTTTGGTTGTGAGCTTATCTCATGCTATACTCTCTCATATCATTCTCTAATACCCTTGGGTCTTCTAATCGACATCCCACTCGTAATGCGTAAATAAATTTAACTTTAAAGACTACTACTGTAATGATACTAGTAAACCGTAACCATAATCGAAGGTTTACACCCCAACCCAGAACCGTTTGGTTTTGAGTTTTCGAAACCCAGAACTAGATGGCTTTGGGTTTGGCGAACCCAAAACCAGTCTGATTTTGGGTTTTGAAAAAACCCAGAATTAGACTGGTTCTGGGTCGATTTGTATCTAGAACTAGACAGTTCTAGTTAGATTTGAACCTATAACCAGTTTGGTTTTGGGTCTCGAAACCCAAATGGTTCTGGGTTCGATGGACTCAAAACCAATTTGGTTCTGGTTTTGAGACCCAAAAGCAGTCTAGTTTTGGGTTTCGAAACTTAGAATCAGATAAGCTAAAAAAAAAAAGGAAAAAAAAAGTAAAGAAAAAAGAGATGTAGATAGAGGATATGGGTTGGTCATCGGCGATGGAGGAGGACATTGGTTGTAAGAGAAAAAAAGAGATGAAGGAGTAAGAGAGAGAAGAAAATGGTGAAGTGAGAGAGATGAATGAATGAGAGAATGGTAGAGAGAGAGAGACTTGAAAAATCTATGAATTTTTTTATTTTTTAATATTTATTTAATCTTATTAAAGTCAGTTACCATTATGCCCTTCAAACTTAACACCATCCATTTTTTTTAACCGGTAGGGGGCGGTTCACCTATTAAAATGAAAATCGAGGGTAAATCTCTATTAGTTTTCATTTCAAAAGGATTTTTCATAATATCCCAAATTTTTATGGTTAATATCCTAAACTCAATCTATAAGGATGTAAGATTTAAATTTTCAATGTTCTTAATAACTTCTTTTGTCATTTTTAAACTTTTAAAGTGTCAAAAAAGTATAAAGAGGGGGCCAAAAACTTTGTTGAGGCTGCAAACAAACATTCAATAAATCCTAGCTTCATCCCTTGTCCTTGTAAAAAATGTCTCAATGAGAGGTATCATCACACTAAGATAGTGTATGAGTACTGAGTCATTAATGAGATCGATTCTCACTATACAACTTGGGTCATGCATAGGGAACCCTTGCAAACTTCCACACCCATTGAAAACATTCTCAATACATTTAGAATGTATAAGGATGTAAACCTTGAAAATCATTGTAATGTTGAACCTAATATTGAAGTAAAAGATGAAGACATCACTAATAATTTGAAATATGTTGAAACTCTTTTGTATCAAGGTTGCTCGAAGTACACTAAATTGTTGATTATTATAGCTATATATAAATGTAAAGCTATGTATGGTCTCACCAATAAAGGGTGGGGTTTGATGAACTTCTTAACATCTTTCGAGATATGTTGCCATCAGATAATGTTATACTAGAATCATTGTACTTAATAAAAAAATTGCTTCAAGTTTTTGATTTAGGGGCATGAAAAAATCCATGCATATATAAATGGTTGTTGTTTGTTTAGAAAAGATTTAGACCATCATGAAGAATATCCAAAATGTGGTGCTTCTAGATGAAAAGTAAACAAAGTATTAAAAATATTTACAAGGGATTACCGGCTAAAGTACTTCAATACTTTCCAATCATACGAAGGTTTGGGAGAATATTTATATCAACTGAAATGGTTAATGACTTAAAATGACATTATACCCATAAAAGTCAAAATGGAAAGATGTGTTATCCCGTTGATTCAGAAGCTTGGAAGGCTATAGATGGAATGTGACTATCTTTCGCTTCAAAGATATGCAATTTAAGGTCAAGTTTATGATGGGATCCAAGGAAACAAGCAAGATTTGGGCGTAAGCTACAATGGGCCATTTTTGTGTTATTAAAAATATCTAGCAAACCTTGAAGATTCAGAAGATCTTGACAATTTAATGCATATCTAGCAAATCTTAAAGATTCAAAAGATCTTGAGAATTTAATGTATATCTTGTAAATCTTGGAGATTCAGAAGATCTTGAGAATTTAATATATATCTTGCAAATCTTGGAGATTCAAAAGATGTTGTAAATCTAATGTCACCCAATCTTTTATGTAATAGGTTATTTTGTTAAGATTATTCACTTTCCATGTTGGCTTTATTTTCCTAGATTTTAGAACTTTATGTTTGGGAATTAATTATGTTCCAATACTAGTTTATTTCTTTCTTATAAAAAGACTTATAACCCTAAGCAAAAAGAGAAGAAAGAATGATGATGTAGCCAACTTCTTGAATAAAAAGAACAGAGACTTGTTTCTTTTCTTGTTCTTCTTGAACATATGATTTTATTAAGCTATGCTTATGGCGATCAAACCATGATTTATCTCTCACCTTCTCGTCTATGTCTTGAGAGTAGCATCAATATCCTTCTTTTATAATTTTGGTTTTTGGTTGAGTTCTAATCATTGGGTCAAAGTTCTTTATAACTTTACTTCTTGATTGACATATAATTAACAAATCATTTTTTTTTTTTATAAATCTGTTTTAATCTTTCTTAAGGTTGTGTTTTAATTTGACTATGGGTTTTGTATCGTTATATACAGGATTCGCATCAGTTTAGTCATGGATGAATTTAATCTTTACAGCAACCTAAGCACAACCTATAGTTATTGGTCAGTGGTGTTAGTTACATACAATCTACCCTTATAGAAGTATATGTTGAAAGAAAATTTGATGCTAACACTAGTAATTCTAGAAAAAAAAAACTAAGGAATGATATTGATGTATACTTGAAGCTACTAATTGAAGATGCAAAAGAATTATTGCACTCAGAAGCACAAATGTATGATTTTATTTACTAAATCCACCTTCAACTTAAAGGCTATTTTAATATGGACCATAAATGATTTTCTTAAATATAGAAACTTAGAAGGATGTTATGTGAAAGGTGAACATACTTATCCTATATGTAGGTTGAACATATGTTCTCAAATATTGAAATTTAGTAATTAAAGTATGTCTATAGGGTCATCAGTAATTTCTTCCAAAGAATCATGTTTTTTGAAAAAAGAAATCATGGTTTATGGGAAAGAATAAATGGACAATCTTCTAGAAATTCTTGATGGTTAACAAATTTGAATTGCATGTGTGGAAGTTGAAAATGACTGGAGAAAGAAAGTAAATAGAAAAAGGAAGGGAAAAGGAAAAAAGATCAATATTTTTTTATCTTTCGTATTGATATGTAAGATATGTATTTGAAGATTTAACTTATTATATTATCTTTATCAATGCCTCAAATTTAACATCATTATTTTTTTACAGGAATTGTGCTTGCATTATAATTTTGATGTGATGCATACTGAAAAAATATTGGTGAAAGTCTTGTTGGCATATTGCTGGAAATCAATGGAAGAACCAATGATGGTGTCAATTCTTGCAGAGATTTGAAAGATATTGGTATTAGGTAAGACCTTCATGTGAAAGAGGATAGAGATAAATGTATTTACTTGCTGCAACATGCTCTTCCGACATACAAGTAATCTATTAAATTTTACCCTTAATTATGGAATAATAGAATTATTAAAGTATTCAAATCCGGACGTATAATTGGATTTTTATAAAATTTTCAAATGGGTTTAAGGATGGTTTTTAATTTTGAAATCATAACCGACGAGCCCCGACTCCTTTACTCAAGGCAACCCACCCGGCAACCCCACGGTAGCCTTCCAATCAAGATATGCTCCGGCTGAGAAGTTCTCGTGAAGCTAACTCTTTTTACATTTAGTGAAAACCTTTTTGAAATTCATATTCTAGCAGAAATGGGTGAGAACTTTTTTATCTTAAAATATACACTTGCAAAATAAAATTTATAAAAATTTTGACAGCACAACGCCTGTTTTTCTAAAAATTTTACCCTGTAAAATTTTCATTTAAAACCTATGCACTTCTATTTAAAAATAATTCTCAACTATCGAGCCTTAGACCCTCTTTTCAAATTTCACAAACAACCACAAACATGCTTAAGTTAAAAGGATAACTTCAAATTCATAAATGAGTCATGCACAAACACATTTTCCAAAAGTGGCGTATATTTATATACAAAATGTTTCACAAGTTTTCAAAATATAAACATCATACATGTACAAACACAAAATTCACAGTTGTAATACACCCTCCTCATTTTAGTATTATAAAGGAAAGGTAAAGCATGAGTAGTGTGAAAATATTGTACAAGCATACATTCGTTCATGGAATAATAAAATTGATTGAATTTTTCAGATATAATTGGATTTTAGTAGAAGTTTCCAAATGGATCAGAATTAAATTCGAAAATCCAAAAAAATGGTGTAATGAGTTATTAAAGTATATGATAAACATTGATTATCAAGGAAATCTCATGAATGAGCATGATAAAATAGATTAACTAGAGAGAGAACAAAGTTACATGTGAAGTTGAAAATGTTGGAAGTTGAATTGCAGTGAAATAGAAGGCAAAATGGTCCAAATAAATTAATGGTAGGAGATGTAATTATATGACCAACTTGAAACAAGAGTATGAAAAGTGGAGAATTTGTTGGAAAAATGCATAACACACCAGAAACCAGAAACTAAAGCAAAAAATAAGGTATTTTCGGGGCAGTAGAAAAGAGGTCAGAATAGTAGCTATTTTTCAACCTTTTCAAGCCATTCTTGAGCAGATGTCAAACACCCAAAGGGTTGTAAACAAGTCTTGGGAAGTTATTCAACAAGAATCAAGTGATTTAGAGAGGTAAGAATTGAGTTTTCATGATGTGTTTATGTGAAAAACCTATTAGATGCAGTATATTATGTTGTCTAGTGAGTGTCTTGGTTGTTGATGAGATTTTCATGCTTGATTTTAGAGTCTTTGGAGCTCCATCTTGTTGGGGAGCAAGGCTAGAGGTTGAAGATAAATTGGTAAGCTCACTAGTAGCCACTAAACTTGATTTAAGCATGAGTTGAGATTGAATGAGCTGATGGTTGTTTTGTCATGAAATTGGATGTGATTATGGTGTAATTTTTAATATGCAACTTGAGGAAAGTTGATGTGAATCCATATGCATGATACACGACTAGCTTAAGGTTAAAAGCCTCAATTGGAATTTGATGTGTTTAAGTGGTTTCCATGCATGAAAAAGTGTTAGAATGCTAGAGAATCATGTTGATATAAAAGTGCCTAAGTGAGATGTGTGTGTTGTGTGCATTTGGTCAAGTGGGGTGTTGTAGGTAAGGCTATCATTTGAAGGAATTGATATGTTTTTGGATGCTTAAATGAGTTATGCTAGGGGTGGAATTAATGTGAAATGAAAATAGAAACGATTGGATGTAAATAGTGTGCATTCAGCTAAGGTGATTTACATGGTGATGGATGATAGTTTTGAATTGTTTTAACATGAAATGTGGATTGTTCTGGTGATGATTTTGGCATGAATTTCAAAAGAAATATATGGGATATAAAAAATGTCATCCATGGTCTAAGTTAATAAAGAATTCAAGTATAATATAAATTTAGCTTGAAATGGTGGTGTAATATATATGCAATTGAATATAAGTTAAGGTGAAGTTAACTCCATTGAAATATTTATATAAAAGTATGTAACACCTCTTCCCAGTTTTACTATTGTACATCTGTACAGAATAAGATATTATACGGATTGATATTAAATTGTGAAATAATAAAAAGGATTTTAAAGTATTCTAAGATGAAATTTAATTTTTATCAGGAGTAAATTTAATTTATAAGAGTTGAGGGACAATTGGTGAAAATAAAAAATTTTTATAAGAATGGTAGAATTGTAAGTAAAGGAAAATGACAAGGACATGGAGGGAAAATAAGGAATTCTCTAGAATTTGGTAAAATTGTAAATTAAGGAAGATCAAGGGCAAAAAGCGAGTTTAACGCACGTCTATATATATGTGTGTGTGTGTGAGTGAGTGACAAGTGTGTCGGGTGAGGAAGAAAAAAATCTAGAGAGGAAGAGAAAAGGAGAGAGAAAGTTGTCAGCAGAAGTAAGGAGGATGAAATTGCAACTATTCCAAGCCAGAACTCTACCTTTTTTGAAGAGAAATCAAGCCGCTCAAAAAAGAACATTTAGGAACCATAACAGGTAAGAACTAAGGGGTAAGAGCAAGTTTTTCATGAATTTATTTTAGTAGGAAAGTTGCCAAAAGTTGTCAGTGGCTTCATGTCTGTTCTAATAAGATTTTCATAAATAGATCTGGAGATTTGAAGCTACAAACGAGTAGGGAAATCAAGGCAGAAGGCTGAAGAGGAAATCTGGTAAGTGGAGTAGCAGAAAAATAATGTTGATTTGAAGAAGTTTGATTATGGTTTAGGATTTTTTAATGCCTATCGTACAACCTATTGTGGTGTTGCGACCTAATTTTGAGTGATGAAGTTGATAAAATGTTATTGAGAATATGTATGTAAGATTTAATGAGGTCGGAATGTGTTGATGTATATGAGGATATGGAACCTATAAAAAGGAGTGTTAGAAATAAGTTTGCGTGAGTTAGAGCAGGGGTTTGCGAGGTATGAGCTGGATGATGCTAGCAACCCTAGTCAGCGCTAGTCGATTGGGGAGCGAGCTCGTAAGAAGTGAGCTGGGCCATGCCCATTGCTCTTCATCGCGCCAGTCCGAGTTGGACTAAGGCTTTGTGAGTTGAGCAAAGCCCATGAATCAAGCTAAGGTTGAAAGAGGTAGCAGCTCGCTAAAAGAGTGAGCTAAGTGAGTTTGCTGGAATAGTGGATGCCTGTAAGTTTGGTTGAGTTGGACAAAGTGAGAGCTCATTGAAAGGGGTGAGCTAGGCGAGCTGGAGTACGAGCTCGTAGCTCAAGCTGGGCTGACAATATTGCAGTCTCGTACAATTGGGATAAAATTATAAGTTATAAAGAAGATAGAAATGACTTGGAAATTTAAGTGTTCTACGAGCTAAGTAGAGATTTCATTTATGATTAAGTGTAGGTGAAAAAGTGAGCTGAGGAGATTTGAAAACCCTTAGTCTCGATTTTTAACTTCCTAGTGTTAGAAGTTATATTATAAAATTAAAATAATAAATCTAGTCAACGATAATCTAAATCGGAACATTAAGGAGTTAATGATCGTGTAGGATTATACGATAACCGTATTAAAGAGAATAAAGTTGGATAAGGGTAAAATTATATTTTTACAAATAAGAGATATATATATAATTGACAATATGGGCAAGTTCAAAATTAAGAATTTTATTACACAAATGTCCATAAGTAATAGATAATTACTAAGTAATTAAATAAGAAATTAGTGATAGTCAAAAAGTCAAATAGGACATGGAAGTAATTTTTGGAAATGTTAATTCTATATATATACAACACTTAAAGAAATTTTTGAACGAAAAAGAGAGGTGTTGTCGTGAGAAATATAGAGAACAAGAGAGGAGCAGCCGTGACACACTAGAAAGGAACAAGGAGCTATCGTGAAAAATAGAAAAAAAGAGAGAAGGAGAGACTAGGTTCGGCTAGCAAGAATCAAGCAAGAACCAAGCCAAATTTTTTAAGTTTCAAGCTTCCCTACTCCAACTCAAGTCACCTAAGGCTAGAGAAACAAGTCTAGAGAGAGAAACAAGCAAGAACAAGTAAGTTTTAACAAATTTTAAGTTAAGTTTTTGGTTGGTTTTTTATGTGAATTTAAGTTGGTATTTAAGCTAGTTTTGGTGAAGTTTTTGCTCGACTTTTTATGTTGATTTGTTAGGTGATTGAAAGCCAACAAAATATGATAGAAAGATGAAGTTAGAGTTGTATAAAGGGCTGCCATAAACTTGATAAAAGTGAAAACAAAGTTGATTTTTTTATACACTCTAAGTGTTTGACAAAAGTTGTGAGTGAGTTGTGATTGTTAAAGTGAAAAAGTAGTGTGTGTGTGTGTGTGTGTGTGCCAAGACTATGAAGGACAGTAGATAATCTCTGAGTTTTGATGAATTTAAACTCAAATTTATGTATAATTAAGGTTAAGAAAGCATAGACAAGTGATAGGATTGTCAAAAGAGTAGTTTTGGACAATTTGAGAATCCTGAGCTCAAACCATGGATAGAGATGACCTGCACAAGTCTGACTTATTTGGGGTTGTTCTAAACCTCAAATCATGCCTAGGAGTTATAAAAAATCATAAGTTTTGGAACGGAACAATTCTGATAAAAATTGCGCAAGTTATGTCCAAAATAGTATCGTTAGAGAGACGTTAAGTGAAATAACTATGTAAATACAATTTTTATTGCATTGAATGAATTTAGTTTATCATAATTAGGTAAAAGAACCTTAGATATGAAAGAAAAATCATCGTCGATTGTCCGATACGAAAAAGTGCATTAAAAAGTGTTCGAAACAGGATGTTTTTCTTAGATTTGACATAGCAAACGATAGAATTTTTCGATGAAATTTTATGGGTGACCAGAATGTGAGATAAGAGGACCGTAGGAAAAAGAACGAAAGAAAACGGAGCCCTGAGCAGACCTGTACATCATATTCTGTTTTGCGGTGTCAAAAGAGACGAAAAATTTTGATTTTCTGTTTCAGGCCTCTAAAAATTATACGGACTGCGTGAGGGTGTCCCTAGGGGAGTATAACTGAAAATTTTATGAAGAAATCAGAATTGGAGAGCCCTGGTTAAGTTAAAATTGAGTTGGGAAAGTTATAGCGTAAAAAGTTGTTAAAAGAGTTAAAAGTGTAAAAGCAATGTGACTAAATACATTGTCAACTAGTCAAGTACTAAACTTACTTCTTATGAATATAAATGTTATGTAGGTGAGGAGCAAGCGAGCGAGGTACGAGGGGCCTATTGAGGCGCTGGAGCATATTTGGATCGAGGTAAGTGTACTTCGCTTACATTAGTTTAATTTCAATTTACATTGTAATTTGTTAGTATTCAATAAATTCTCAAAATGGGTTTCCAAATATAAGTTGGATTTTAAGTAAACATCATTGTTTAGAATCAAGAAATGAGATTCGAAAACAAAATTTGTTTTCAAAAGTTTGATGCAAAGCTTGAGTTAAAAATCATGTGTATACCGTAGTATCGGAGCATTTGGCACTACGTGGCAACGTAGAAAATTCCGCTCGTAGTTGTCTAGATTTATAATCACTTGCAATAGGCTACGATGTAAAAAATTCTATACCTAGCTGCAAATGATAGTGAGTAATTGCATCACAATATGCAATATAAAAAATTCCGCATGTGGTTATACAGAGTATAGTTCATTAGCACTACAATTGCGATGTAGAGAATTTCGCATTGTAGTTGCCCAGAGTTAAGATTATTTCACCTCTACGTCACGATGTAGTAAATTCCGTACGTAGTGGTCGAGATACTATAGTAGCATCACGTTGGCATAAGTAGAAAAATCGTCACGTGATGGCTAGAGTATATTAGGGTATATACATGGTCTTTTTATAAGAAATGTTTTAAAAATTGAAAAATTTCAACATCAATATAAGTAAAGTATCAAAGTAGAATATTATTATGTGTTATTATTATTATGTGACGAATTAACCTTTCACTTTTATTGTGTAGCTTGCTTATCCCGTCAAGTGTTAGTATAGGTGACTCTGTGGTCGAGAGGTTGACAATTTGCTTATAGGTGGGGAAACAATCAAATTTGCTCTACGAACGTCAACTATATTTTTGATGTTGTTGTATATCAATTAATAAAGTTATCATATGTTTAACATATCAATACTTAATGAATTGTAAACTTATATTTTGATATGTATATATGGTTGGAACATTTACACTTGAGATACCTTAGCACATTATGCACACAATATACATATATGATTTGATATATATATGATTTGCATGTGAAAAATGCATGAATGTTGGAAACAAAATGATTAAACATATGTTTGAGGTTAAAGAAGTTGGGTGGTGATGAAATCATAGTTGAAGTGTATTTTCTTTGTAAGAAAAATTTTGGATTTGTCAAAAATACAGCCGTTATATTGCCAAAATTTTTCTAAAATTGTTTTAAATGGAATTGCAAAAAATTTTATAAATCTCAACTATTTTAAAGAAAACCAAATTCCTAAGTTTAAACGAGTAAACTGGCTATGAAAGTAAAGGGGTTCGCTTCTCAAGTTTCTTCAATCCGACGAGTCAAGTTCAGAAAGTCCATTAAAGTGCCCGATGGGATCCTCCAGACAAGAGCCTAGAGAAGGTCTAATTAGGGTCTTGTCAAGATTGCTGAAGCAGAAATCATAAGTAGATTGGGAAGCAAACAGTGAGTGTGAATATTATTTTTAAATATTAATTTCCTTCCAATTTAATATGCAAATGTTTTTATAGACTTTCATTTCTTATTTAGCTTGTAAATGTTTTTATATTTCAGCATGAAAGAAATAGTTTATTTATGACTTGGTATGCTAGTATATTTTATGAGTATAGAATGAAAAGAAATTGATTTAAACTATAGAAAAAGAAAATATTTTCAAGGTTAGTGGACGGCCCAAGCTTATAGAGAGATAGACCTTGTAGCTTTAGACCGACCGGTATATACCCCGCAGTGTATGGCAAGTGTTGGGAAAGCTGGTCCTGCTAATATCAGGGGATCGAATCTATCATGTCTGTCGTGTCGCCCTCTATACTTGTAGGGTATTAGCTTGTTATACGGTGTGCGATGGTAGTTTCACCACGTAGTAGTGGGATGTTTTTGTAGCTTTGTCACAGTGTGCGATGCTAGCTTTTATGCCACGTGACCCCCCACACTAAGCGGAGCTGGTCTAGCCGCTCATGTGGTTGTAGCTTCCCTTGGGTTCCCTATTAGTACACTTTTTAGAAAGAGAAGCATATCATTAAAGCAAACTTTTAGATAAAATAAAATATTTTAGAAAGTTATGAATTATGTCAGCACTTTATGAAACCAATTTAGTAAAAGCTTTATAAATTTTAAAGTAGATTTATAAAAACCAAGTTTTAGAAATAAATTATTTTAAAGAAAAAATTTTCAAACAAATTGTTTTTGGGAGGCATATTTTAGAAAAGATTTATTTAGATAGAAACTCTTACACACTCACTAAGTTTTATAGCTCATAACGTTTTGTTTTATGTTACAAAAACCTTGCAGGTGCAAGAATAGGAGACCAGGGTACTAGATTGCCTCATTCTGATCAGGTGGGCCATGACAATCGATGACACTACATAATTTCTTTTTATTAGTATTGTGATCTGCATATTAATTTCCATATTTGTACAAATTTTGGATTTTGAACAAATTTTGTAAACTTTTCATGCTATGGGAATGCATGCATGCTTTAGATTATTTTAATATTGATGATGATGCTTTTAGTTATATTCTTACTCTCTTTTTTTTTTAAAAAAAAAAGTTTAGAAATGAGATTCAAAAATTCAGACTTTTTATAATTAACAAATCATTAGTAGTTACGGGTTCACTTCATGACATTTTTTTGGGTCTTGATAGTTAGACTTCAGGAGGGTTTTGTGGGGTGTCTGGTAAGACTATTGGGTTTATTAGAGGAAATCCGGATTGGGTCCTATCAGTTTGATATAAAAGCTAGAGTTTTAGAAAACTTTAAGTAAAAGATTTCTCGAATGATCATTTTTAACTGAATTTTTCAGAAACCGCTTAAAGTTTTGAGATTATGATTTTAACATCCCTTTCATGAATTTTATAATTGAATTTCATAGAATCATACGTTGTCGAGGTCGCCCATTTACTAAGAGAGTAGCTGCTCAGGTACCTACACTAGAGGAAGGACACATTGACGAGTCTGTCAACGTGTCTGTAGATCAAACTCAAACAGGACCTTCGCGACCTGCAGAGCCAGCGTTGGGAATATGAATGTAGAGCAGTTGGATCAAGTTTTGGTAGTGGCATTGCATCAATCGCGAGAATCAAAGGTTTCCATCGAATGCACTCGAAAATTGGGGACTAAGCCTTACAATGGGATCGACAATCGGGAGTGTGCCTTGTCTTGGCTAAAGACTAATGAAGAAATTTTCCAAGTTATGGGTTGCTCAGAGGATCAGATGGTGGCATTCTTCGCCTTCCTACTGAAAGATAGAGCCAAGGACTAATGAAAAGCCATTTAGAGGCAAAACGTAGCTGGAGTATTATAGGGTCTATTCAAGCAAGAATTAATGGACAAGTTTTACCCGAGGAGCTACTAGGATGCTAGAATTGAGGAATTCTTTAAATTGGAAAAGGGCAATTCATTAGTAGCAGACTACGAGAAGAGATTTTCAGAGCTAGCTCGAGTGGTGCCCTTCATCACGAACAACGAAGAGCAAAAGGCCAAGAGATTTGCAGCAGGCCTGAATCCGAAGATCCAAGCGTATATAGCTTCAACAACTCATACTCAATACAGAAAGTTGGTAGAGACAGCCGTCAGAGTGGCAAGAAGTACGAAGCCATACCAAGGCCAAGGAAGACAACTCAGAAACTAGGATGGTCAGGCAATTTCTCCGGAGGACCTAGTAAATTCACTAATAGCATAGAGAACTTAATAGGATCTAGTAGCCAGAGATTGAGCTAGGGGACACAGTCCAGTTAGGGCTCCGTAAAGCAATCAGTAGGCTCTAGAAGTAGTGATGACAGTTGGAAGAACTGGCCTGTGTACTAGAATTGTGAAAGGACGCATCCGAGTGAATGTTTCAGAGGTAGCAACGGATGTTATAGATGCGGGCAGGAGGGCCACTTTATGAAGGACTGCCCGAATGTAGCTTTAGCTGTCAGATCGGAGATTAGATCCGTGGCACCAGAGCAGACTAGTGGAGGCCGGGGATTAGGTCAGAGGGGCTCCTAAGCTAGAGGGACCACTAGTTTTAGCCAACCTAGTAGAGCATTAGGTAGGGGTGTACCATCCAGAGGCCAGCTAGGTAGACCCCACACTCAAGCCAGAGTGTTCACAATATCGCAACAGGAGGCAAGCGCTAACCCTGAGGATGTGACAAGTATCATTTTAGTTTTTGATTGTGAAACTTATGTGTTGATAGACCCTAAGGCTACCTATTCCTTCATGTTTAGAAATTTGGCTAAGACTATTAATGTCGAGCCAGAACCCCCAGATTGTAATATGATAGTGTCCACCCATATAGCAGATTCCCTTCGAGCAAAGAAAGCATTCTGGGGGAGTATGGTAGTTATAGAAGGTAGAGAATTCTCGGTGAACCTGGTTGTATTAGACATCCATGACTTCGATATCATTTTACGAATGGATTGGTTGTTCATGCATCATGCTTGGGTGGATTGCTTCTAAAAAGAAGTTAGATTTCTTAAAGCAAGGGAGCTAGATGTTATTTTCCGTGAAATATGGAAATCGCTTTCTTTTAGTATCATATCAACAATGAAGGCTAGTAAGATGCTTAGGAAGTCATGCCAAGGATACTTAGCCTACGCAATGGAAGAGAGATGTGATGAAGTGCGCTTGGAGGACATCTCAATGGTCAAAGACTTTTAAGATGTGTTTCTGGAAAATCTTCCAAGTCTACCTTCGGATTAGGAAATGGAATTTGAGATAGATTTGATTTCGAGAATTGAGCCAATCTCCATTGCACCGTACAGAATGGCTCCAGTTGAGTTGAGAGAGTTAAAAGTTCAGATGGAAGAATTGCTGGATAAGCGGTTTGTACGACCTAGCCATTCTTCTTGGGCGGCTCCAGTGCTGTTCGTCAAAAAGAAGGATGTGAGCTTAAGGTTATGCATAGATTACAGACAGCTGAACAAGGTGACTATACGAAATCAATATCCACTGACAGGACCCTCTCTCTACTTGGCCTGCTAGCCACCTCACAGTAGCCCTCCAGTGGATATCTGATTCAACTAGAAAGTTCCTATGAAGCTACGCCATTTGCTTTTTAAAACTTTTCTAAATTTTCTTTTTAATGCAGAAAACGTGATGAAATTTTTTTTTTTTTTTTATTTCAAATATTTACAAAACAGATTAAAAAAATTTGGGTAGCACAATGACTGTTTTTCGAACATGCCACCCTGCAAATTTAAAAGTTTAACACTTCTATATCAATCAAATCTTCTACTGGGCCTCAGGCCCTCAAGTCAATTTCCACAATCAAACCCAAACATAGTTCTACTTTAAAAGATAACTTAAAATCAATATCGTACAAAAAGCAATATTTACTCTTAAATTCATCGAACATAATATAAGCCATGAATATATGAAGATCATCCGAAATAATATCTACAAAACGTGCATAAAATCATGAAAGTATGCATGTACATGAAAATCTCCAGAATGTAAATTAGTGCAGTTGCGTCACGTCTTCAATCAATCTGCACGTCCAACGAAGCTTTTTCCGCTTACTAGCTCGTACCTGCACCTAGGAAGGGTTTTTATGGAAAACAGGAAAAAGTGCAATGAGTAATAACTCAGTGAGCGGTTAAACTTTTATATTTGAAATTTCATTTTCAACATATATCTATCCTCTCAATATAATTTTGAAAGCTAATAATAATATAATATTATTTACTGGAAAATATAAATCTAGTATAAAGCTTTAAAATTTCACACACTTCAAATCTCATAATAATTTCATAAAACATACCTTTCTTTCTTTTCTGAATCTTATGTCGAATGACGTACCTTTTATCTCTTTATCTTGCCTTAATTGGTAACCCAAGGAAACTTGTCCTTACGTGACGGTATGTCTACACGTCACTAGGACTAGTGAATACTACCTTGCATAATTGCTAATGTAGGAACTTGGGATTTCGATTCCCTCCAAACATCAGACGATGCGGGAACCTGGGATTATGATTCCCCCCAAACATCAGACCATGCGGGAACTTGGGATTTCGATTCCCTCCGTCATAGGCAATGCAGGAACTTGGGATTTCGATTCCCCTCATCATACACGCATAGGGTACCTCTGCCGAGTAATACTAGGGATTAGGATAAACCAAAGACATTAAAAATTCTTTCAATGTACTTACAACTTTTATTTTTATAAGCTTGAAAATATATGTTTTCGTTAATAAACATTCTTTTTCTCATATAAGATTTATATTTGAAATACTTCTGAACAACCTTATCGAATCTTTTCTATGCTTGTAAATATCATAAACTTATTAATTCACTTTACTTTTAAAATAAATACATTTTCATCATAACTTAAAGAATTATACATGCATAACAAAATATATAATAACATGCTAGAAATTTGATTAAACATAATAACTTGAAATATTAAAATAAACGTTGCATTATAGTAATTTGAATACTAAAATATACATTTGCAAATATCGATAATCAACTAATAAATTTGTAAAAGCTTTAAAAATAAATCACACTCACTTTGCCTAATTACTTCCTTTCTCAAATATTTTCTGAATATCTTTATAATTCTGAATAAATAATTTTCTCCAAAATGAAATCAATATTCTTTTTCAAAGCATAAAATCATATTATTTAAAACATTCTAAAATCTTTCTAATAATAACTCAAACAGAAAACATAGAATTCTTTCCAGAATTTCTTATACAAATTCGTAATAAACTTTTATTTCAATCGTAAAATATAATTTATAATCTATAAAATCAACATACATCAACAAATTTATTTACTTGAAATAAATAATAAAATTTAAAATATAAATAACCATAACTCAATCAATTAATTAAAATAAAACTATCCACTCACGACTTATTTCCAAAACTAATTCACCACTCTTCAAAACCTCCCTTTTGATCTTCTTGCTTCCAAGTCACCTACAAGCACATTCCACCATAAATTTCATTACCTTTTTCACTTAAATTCAATGCCAATCACAATTATTCTTCCAATTTGAACTTCAATAATCATGTACAATATAATTCCAATTCTTGACATAATCTTTGAAACTAACATTCGAATCAAAACTTTTCATTTAAAATCATTCAAGTATCCAACAATTCCCTCAATTATTTTCAACATAATAAGCATCAAATAACCACTTATTTCTAATTCAATATATGAGCTCAATAATTTCACAACTTCACCATATTTCCAATCAATATTATAACATCCATTCCTTTGAATTTCTTTTGCACAATTGCACTCAAACACATCCCAAACATCACTAAAACACTTTAAAAGAATGGAATGACAATTTACTCACCCATTCTTGACCTTAGCCATATTTAACATCCAAACTGCCCATTTCCAATTTTTCTTTCATTCTTTTGATTCCAACCAACTTAAATTCATTCAATAACATCATACCAACCATTCAAGCATTAAAAATCCACACAAACACATGCTTAAACATAATTTGTTCATACAGTAGTATATTTGCTCATCATTTCATTCCTTTGCTTTTCTTTTCAAAATTTTCATCTCAAACAACATGAAATCTCATAGAAATTCATCCAAATATTAAAAACCATCCAATTACATAAACTTTTCCAAGTTAGACACACACTAGTATATAACACAACTAAGCTATTCACTTCATTCCAAACTCAAAAATCACACCCAAATGCATCAATTACTCATCAATTACTCAAATAAAGCCTTAAACTCAAAATCAATTAAATTCCATCAACTTTTGGTATCAAACCCTAACCTTTACCTTGCTAAATTCTTGACCCAAAACTTGCTTCACTTCTCCTTCCACTTCCAAGCTTAAATTGATGATGATTTAACTTTAATCAAACTATAAAATCCATCACAAACTCATTTAAATCAACTATCAAAAATTACCCATCAACGAGACAAGAATTTAATCAACTTACCTACAACTCTCTTCACTCTTTTTCTTGAAAGATTCTTGATGGGTTTTAGAGAGAAGGATGGATTGAACACACTTGGAATCTCTTCTTCTTCTTCTTCTCTTTCTTCTTCTTTCTTCTTCTCTTCTCATGGCTGCACTTCTTTTTTTTTTCTCTTCCGATTCTGCTTTTCCTCGAGGGTCTGCTCCCTTCTTTTACATTTTCTTCTTCTTTGACCACTACTTACACTCTCCCAACTCTCATCTCCTTTCACCTTATATATAGTCCACTTTTACTTGACAAAAACACCCCCCATCAACCTTAAAATGACCATGAAATCCCTAATTTAAATTGACCATAATGCCACTCATTAAAATAAATAACAAGTTAACTTGTAACAAGGTCAATTTAGTCAATTTATCAATATCACCTTTATGGCATTACAATGCATGACAACTAATTTCCACTTAATTATTTTTAATTTGTCATCCTCCCATTGGCTAATATCTCATGACATAGATTGTGTTTCTTGTTCAACTTCATTGCATGGGGTCACTCACACCAAATCCATGTATACTTAATTGAAATGTCTATTTTGCCCTTTACTGAAATTAATTGTCATTCACCCTCCAATAAATTTCAAAAATATTCTATGGTCATCCTATCATTAAATTGACCATGTAATACTCTAATTGGGTGTTTTAACTTTCAATTCCATACTTTAAAAAAAATTCCAATGGTCGTAAAATCATAAATTCCTACTATTCTCCAAAAAGGGCATTTTCGTCAATTACTTTTAGATCGCTTAAAACCTATTCAAATGAACTCATTTTTGATCAGTTTCAGTTTCTAATAACTTTAATACCTATTTCAGGGCTTCTAACATCCGGGGTCCATTTTCTGAAAAATCACTATTCACACGAACACTTTTCGTTTGAAAACACTATTTACCAAAAAAATTTTTGTCTCGCAAAACTTGAGGAAATTTTTGTTTCCCAAAAATCACCATTCACTCAAAATCTTATTCACACGTAAATACTATTCATCCAAAAATAATATTCTAAAAGTTTTGGGTTTTACATCTACTCCCAAGGATTGATGACTTATTTGATTAGCTATAGGGATCCAGAGAGTATTCGAAGATCAATCTAAGGTCAGGATATCATCAGCTAAAGATTCACGCAGAAGGCATTCCGAAGACTGCCTTTAAGACTAAATATGGCCATTACGAGTTTCTAGTCATGCCTTTCGAACTGACTAATGACTTAGCAGCTTTTACGAGCCTATTGAATAGGATCTTCAAGCCGTATTTGGATAAGTTCATGATAGTGTTCATCGATATTATCTTGGTGTATTCTGGCATCAATGAGGAGCATGCAGAGCACCTTTGGATCGTATTGCAGACCCTACGAGAGCATTAGTTGTATGCAAAGTTTAGTAAGTGCCAATTCTGGCTAAACAATGTTGCTTTCCTAGGTCATGTAATATCAGCTGAAGGACTTAGTGTGGATCCCCAAAAAATAGAAGCAATAATGAGTTGGAAACCGCCTACTAATGTTACTGAGGTTTGGAGTTTTCTCGGACTAGCAAGTTATTATAGGAAATTTATAGAGGGGTTTTTCAAGATAGCAGCCCCACTGACCAGATTGACTAGGAAGGAAGAAAAGATTCGTATGGTCAGACGCCTACCAGCAGAGTTTCGATCAGCTAAAAAGAAGATTGACATCAGCTCCAGTGTTAACTTTACAACGAAGAAAGATGAGATTACCGTATTCAGTGATGCCTCAAGGCAGGGTTTAGGGTGTGTTTTGATGAATGGTAGAGTTGTAGCATATGCTTTCAGACAGCTAAAGAAACATGAGCAAAACTACCTTACCCATGACCTGGAACTCACCGTAGTAGTATTTGCACTACGAATTTGGAGACATTACCTCTATGGCGTCCCTTGTCAGATCTTTACAGATCATAAGAGTTTACAATATTTGTTCACTCAGAAAAAGCTAAATATGAGACAGAGGAGATGGTTAGAGTTAATTAAGGGTTATGACTGCATGATAGAATACCATCTCGGAAAAGCCAATGTAGTGGCAGACGCTTTAAGTAGGCAGCCTGTTAGTTCCCTAGCTCATTTGAGGACAGTAAATCTTTCACTCCTGGTGGAATTGAGGTTGTTGGGGGTCTAGTTCGACGTGCTAGACTTAGGGGTGTTATTAGTTACTTTTTATGTTCGCCCTATTTTAGTAGATCAGATAACGGATCAATAATGGCAAGATCCCCAATTGGTAAAGCTTAGGAAAGAGATTGAAGAAGGACGCAGAATCTATTTTATGATCAGGGAAGATGGTATAATAATGATAGGTCAACGTTTATGCGTGCTGAACATTAACGATCTAAACAAAGAAATCATGGAAGAAGCTCATTCTTCAACATATGCCATGCATCTGTATCGCACCTGAAGGAACATTATTGGTGGAAAGGGATGAAGAGAGAAATCACAAATTTCGTGTCTCAATGCTTCACATGTTAGCAAGTCAAAGTAGAGCACCAGAAACCGATAAGGTTACTTTAGTCGCTCGATATTCCATAATGGAAGTGGGAGAATATTATCATGGACTTTATTGTAGGGCTTTCACGTAATCAGATGGGGCATGACACTATATGGGTGATAGTAGATAGGTTAATAAAGTCCACCCATTTCTTACTGATCAAGAGTAATTATCCCCTAAGTAGGATAATTTAACTTTACATAGATAAGATAGTTAGACTCCATGGTATACCGGTTTCTATGGTGTCAGATCGCGATCCCAGGTTTACTTCCAAGTTTTGGCTCAACTTGCAGAAGGCCCTAGGAACTCAATTGAACTTCAGTACAACCTTTCATCCCCAAGCAGGCGGTCAATCAGAGAAAATTATTCAGCCACTCGAAGACATGCTCAAAGCGTGTGTCTTGGAATTCAAGAGGAGTTGGGATACACACCTATCACTTGTGGAGTTTGCATATAACAATAGTCATCAGGACAGTCTAGGCATGACCCTTTATAAAGCTCTTTATGGAAGAAAGTGCAGAACTCCAGTGTATTGGTATGAGATAGGTAAGAGGAAATTGATAGGTTCTGAGCTTGTCCAAATGACTACTGATAAGATTAAAATCATTAGAGACAAGCTAAAAATAGCAAGTGATAGACAAAAGAGTTATGCAGATAACGGTTGTAGGGACCTCGAATTCAAAGTTGGTGATAAAGTATTTCTTAAGATATCTCCTTGGAAAGACGTGCTCAAATTTGGAAAACGTGGCAAGCTGAGTCCGCACTATATCGGGCCATATGAGATTGTGGGAAGAATGGGACCTGTAGCATACAGGTTGGAGCTACCACCCCGATTAAGCAAGATTCATGACGTGTTTCATGTGTCCATGCATCGCAAGTACCTTCTAGATCCCTCCCACATACTTAGGGAGCAACCGGTAAAGCTAAAGAGAAACTTAACTTATAAAGAGGAGTAGGTATAAATTTTAGACCATATAGAGCAGGTTCTACGAAATAGAGTAATCCCCTTGGTAAAAGTATTGTGAAGGAATCATGAGATAGAAGAGGTTACTTAGGAGCACGAAGACCAAATGTATCAAAGATACCCCCATCTTTTTCAGTAGATTAGATATATAAAATTTCGAGGACGAAATTTTTATAAAGGGGAAAGAAATTGTAACACCCTTCCCAGTTTTACTACTGTACATTTGTACGGAATAAGGTATTATATGAATAGATATTAAATTGTGAAATAATAAAAAAGATTTTAAAGTATTTTAAGATGAAATTTAATTTTTATAGAATTTTCGGAAGAATCGAGAGTAAATTTAATTTATAAGAGTTGAGGGACAATTGGTGAAAATAAAATATTTTTATAAGAATGATAGAATTGTAAACAAAGGGAAAGGACAAGGACATGGAGGGAATGTAATGGCCTTGCCCCGCCTCGGCGGTGACCGTTCGGCCAAGTTAGGGCTAGCCCTCGGAATCAGCCCCATGGTTCTTCTAGCCCGACCACCTAGTAGGTACTGTCCTTCTGCCTTCTGAGGGATTTCTTATGCCTTCCTCACCACTCGAACCTAAGACCAAAGACATATAGTCATTTAGGAAGCATGGTGAGTACCAATTGAGCTAAGGCGAGTACCAATTGAGCTACTTAGCTCAATTGGTACTCACCATGCTTCCTAAATGACTATATATCTTTCGTCTTAGGTTCGAGTGGTAAGGGAGGTGTAAAAAATCCCTTAGAAGGCAGAAGGACAGTACCTACAAAAGGCAGAGGGACAATACTTGCCAGGTGGTCAGGCTAGAAGAATTGCGAGGCTGAGGCCGGGCAGTGGAATTGGTTCAGAGGGAAAGCCCCAACCTAGCCGAACGGTCGCCACTGAGGTGAGGCCAAGCCGTTACATAAAAGGCGTCTTTTATGTAACGACTTATCCTCTCATGGGTCAGCCAGGCTAGGGCTCACCCCCGGAACCAGTCCCGCTGCCGGGCCTCGACCTCGCAGTTCTTTTAGCCCGACCACTTGGCAAGTACTGTCCCCTAATCCCTACAGGGTATTTACTTGCCTCTCGCACCTCTCGAACCCGAGACCTAGAACACCTAAATAGATCTGGGAAGTAAGGTGTGTACCAATTGAGCTACTTTAAACATATCAGGTCTCTTTTCTTTATACTCTAGGCAACTCGATCGGTAACCCTACGGTGGCCTTCCAAACGGAATCTACACCGACTGAAAGGTTCTCCGTGAAACTAAATCTTTTTCTTATGACTAAAAACCTTTATAAAACTCTTCGAAATACTTTTTCAAGCGAAAATAAGTGGATTTTTTTTTAATAATTTATGATAAGGTTTTATTGAAAATCAGGCAGCACAACGGCTATTTTCTTAAAATCCAACTTGTAAAATACAAAACACCTGTACACTTCCAAAATCATATTTTCTCAACTTCTAGGCCTCAGGCCCTCTTTCAATTTCACCAACAACTCAAACAGAGTTCTAGTTTAAAGGACAATTCAAAATCGTTAATTTTACTTAAAATAATTATGCACGCAAAATCATAAAACATTATACAAAACATAAATGTATAAGGAACTCCCAAAATAATATTTACAAATGTGCACAAAACTTAAAAGATATGTATAAACATTATATTTCCAAAAATATATACTCGAGCAGAAGCATCATGTCTTCAATCAGCGTGCATGTCCAATTGAGCTCTTTCCGCTGGATGGCTCATTTCTGCACTTGGGGAGGATTTTTCATAAAACAATAAAACTAGAGTGGTGAGTATATAAACTCAGTGAGTGAGTAAACTTTTCAACCAATAATTTGTTTTCTAAATTATGATAATATCCTCCCAAAATAGTCTTAGAAAATTTATAATTTCTCATTAAACTTTATAAAACTGAAAGCTAATGTAGCTAACTATTTATAACTTTACTCTGAATATATAATAATAACTTTAGTAGAGTATAAAATGTTTTGTTTTATAAACTTCATTTATTTCTAAACTTCGCGTCAAAAGACGTGCTTTTCTTTCGAAAACTAACTAAGGCAACCCATGGAAAGCTTAGCTCTATCATGACGAAATTTCTCATCGTCACTAGAGCTCATCGTCACTAGAGCTCGAGATTGCTACCATCTGTAGTTGCAGATGTGGGAAACCTTGGGGTCATGATCCCCTTCCAACATTAGACAGATCTATACTATCTCACATGTGTAGAGGGTGACTCACAGACTCAAACCCCCAAGTTAGTGACTTTCCCAACCATCTTGTCGTATACGCTGGGGTATTTCGACCGGATATACTGAGGATTAGAGTAAACCTTGCCTTTATAAATTATTTTACTTTACTTATAACTTTCTTTTTCATTTGTTTGAAAACGTAAAGTTTTCGTTAGTAACATTATTTTCTTTATAATTGAAATACTTATAAAAAAAACTTCATCAAGTCATTTCTATGCATGTGTATATCATAAACTCATTCATTTACTTTACTTTTAAATAAATACATTGACAACATAACTTAAAGAATTATACATGCATAATAAAAAAAAAAATGACAAGCTAAAAATTTAATTAAATCAATTTAATAACTTGAATATTAAAATTAACATTGCAAATATCAATAGCTAAATTATAAAACTTGCAAAAGTGCTTTTAAATTTAACCACACTCACAACTTGCTTCCAATTAACAACCCACTCTTTTATGCTTTCCTTCTGATCACCGTTTCACCTACATTTTAATACGAGCGAATTTCTGTTTAAAAACTTACGTATGCATTAACAAATAAACTTAAATTACACAAGGATATCGAATATCCATTTTCAAGCTATACTAACTTTAATAATTCGCACACAATATCCAAACGAATTCCTTGATAATCACGCGATGAAAATCACTTTGATTTATGCCTAACTTTCATACTAACGCATCAAATGAATAGTTGAAATCATTTTAGTCACTTTGACCGAATCTAAACCAAATTTTTACACCATCCATCCTATTCAATTTTCTTATCGAATTTACATTCGAACATATACAATATGGTGTAATTTCCATTAAAATCTATCAAACATCACATTGGTGCAATTAGGAAAAATATTTAGTCACGAAACGACTATTTAACTTCCAACGAAATTCTTTTCCATCCCAAGTTAATTCTATCATCCATATATCTTATAAATTCATTCAATCATTCAAGAATTATGGTCTAACACTTCAATACACTAAATATCAAATCATGGCAGCTTGTACATCAAAACTTTGTTTCAAAATTTCAACCTCAAAACAGCCCATATGTACACAATCTAACCAAAAATTATTTTCATCACAACATACACACTTTGACCGAATACAAACCAACCACTAACCTAACTTTTCTTCAATTTAAACCATTAAATCTATCATAAACTCACCATATATCAAGACAAAACAATCAAACAACACTTGTATCTCCTAAATCCACTCTTAGCCAAATCATTACAAGCATCCATCATCAAATTTTTCCATCAACATCGCGGTAATTTCACATGAAGTCCATCATTCATCACTTTAAGATATTAGTCATTCAACTACAACATATACCTTGGTCGATACTTCTTCCACAAACAACACAAATTTTTCATCAATTTTTGCATCAAATCTACATGCAAACCATCACCCATCCTAGTTACGCCTTAAAGTCTCAGACCCAAAACACAAAATCACCAAACAACTATAAATCCAACATTTTCATAAACAATTTCAAGAGAAACTAGTTTCTTACCTTTTGGGAACCAACTATAATGGATGACTTAGCTCTTAGACTTGCATGCAAGCTTGATGGGCTTGAAACTTACTTGGAAAAGCTCTTAAATCTTGAAAAAAAATGCAGCTGCACTTCATTCCTTTCACGGCAAAACATGCAGTCCTCTCTAACCGTGAACTTCTTCTTCCTCTTTTGTGACCAAGCTGCACTCTTCTTTCTTGTATGAGTTGAATTCTCACAAAAATTTCACTCAAAAATTCAAGAAAATATGTTGTCTTCTTGGTTAAAATCATGGTAGAACACACATACAGTCCTCATCTTTCCGTTTGCTCTCTCTCTTTTTCAGCTCTTACACCTCTCTCGTAAACCGAATGCTTTTCTTCTTCATTCATCTGTTTAAGATTTCATTTATATATGTTATACATAATCCATACACTTGTCAAACTCTTTCTCTCATCCAACGTACATATGTCATCAGTTTTAATATATTTACTTGACACTTTGACCGAGTGCACCTCATTCTTCTTGTTTATCTTTCATTTTAAATTCCACAATAAATGTGCTTCACTAAGTCACGCCATTTGTCACCAATATAACACAATAGTTTGACTTTGTCATCAACCTCTCATGAATATCTCACATGTGTCACGCATGCATTCAACCTTCCATTAATTACACACCACATGTCATCTTTCATGCATGCTTCCATCCTCTTGGATTCTATATTCGAAATCATTTATAATCCATTCGGGAATTATTCGAGAACAAAATTAACACTTCTGAAAATTTATTAAAATTAGATTAACACCCACGGGTACTAAAAACAATTATTATATTATTTCGAAAAGCAAATCATTTTTGGTTCTATCCGAAGTTCTACTAAAATTTAATTTACCCATTCGGTACTAAAAATTATCTCATTTCTCTCTAAATACTATCTACGAGACATTAATCGAATAGAGTACTTCTGTCCAATATACTTCAGATCATTTAAAATCTCTTCGAATATCCTTATCTTCGCTCCACTCTAGTTTCCAATAATTCCATAATTTAATTTGATGTGTAATTCTTCCATTGGTTCATTTCATAAGACATGGATTGTGTTTCTTGCTCAACTTCATTACATGTGGTCACTCATAACAAATTCATGTATACTTAAATGAAATATCCATTTTGCCCTTTAATACAATTAATTCTCATTCACACTCCAATGAATTTCAAAAATATTCTATGATCATCCTATCATCAAATTGACCATGTAATACTCTAATTAGGTATCTTAACTCTCAATCTCATGCTTTAAAAAAATTTCTATTGAACGTAAAAATCATCAATTCCTACGATTCTCCAAAAAGGGTATTTTCATAAATTATTTTCGGATCCCTTAAAACTTATTCAAATAAACTAATTTTCGATCTGTTTCAGTTTCTAATAACTCTAATACTTATTTTGAAACTTTTAGTTCTGGGGTCCGTTTTCTTAAAAATCACTATTCACACAGACACTTTCCGTCCGAAACATTATTCGTCGGAAAAATTTTTATCTCATGAGACTTGAGAAAATTTTTGTTTCTCGAAAATCACTATTCACTCAAAAACATTATTCATACAAAAATACTATTCATCCAGAACACTGTTCATCTAAAAATACCATTCTAGAAGTTTTTAGTTTTATAGGGAAATAAGGAATTCTCTAAAATCTGGCAAAATTGTAAATTTAAAGAAGATCAAGGGCAAAAAGCGAGTTTGACCCACGCTTATATATATGTGTGTGTGTGTGTGTGTGTGTGTGTGTGAGTGACCGACAAGTGTTTCGGGTGAGGAGGAGAAAAATCTAGAGAGGAAAAGAAAGAGAGAGAGAAAGCTATTGGTAGAAGCAAGGAGGGTGGAATTGTAGCTGTAAACCCCTAGTCTCGATCTATAACCTCTTAGTGTTAAAAGATGGATTAGAGAGGTAAAATAAATCTCTACATTAGATTAATTGAATTTCATGGCGTTAGAGATTTATCAACTTAAGATTGACGACGAAATTCGTCAATTATAAAAGTTAAGTAACATTACAATAGAATCAAGTTAGTGTTAAGCTAAATCAATTCATCGATTTCGTGAACGTCATTCTAGAGTTTCATAACAACCAAATTAGCAAGAAAAAGATCAATGAAGAGTAAAATAAGTTATCCATAGATAAGAGACAAGTTAAAGAAAATAAAAGTTTGGGTGCATGATTAAGAAAATTTTTTACATTAGTTGTTCGTAAGTAATGGACAACTATTAAGCGATTAAATAAGAGATCGATGGCAATCAAAATAAATCAAGGGATAAGCTTGATATTCCATAGAACATTAATAAGATATATAAACAAGACACTTAGAAGCCAAGTAGACAAGTGAAGAGTGTAAAGCTACCATAAAACTCAAAAACAAAAGTGATTCCCGTATAGAGTAGAGGAGGAGGGAAAATGATGGTCAAACAAGTTAAATATGAGACTTAAGTGCCATTTTCATGAAGGCTAATCATATATATTGAACATTAAGCAAGATTTCAACAAGAAAAGATGAAAATAGGTGAGAAATAAAGAAGAAAACAGCAGCTGCCAGCTAATAAACAAAACTGGGCAGCAGTGAAAAGAAAAGAGAAATGGAGAGGAAGTTGTGTGAAATTTAAAAGAGGTGGGGCAAGAATGCAAATTAGAGAAGTGCAACTAGTATATAAGCAACACTTGGCTGAAAATTTTCAGCAAACCAAAGGCAATTTCGTGCATCCCCTCAGCTGAAACAGTGAAGCACCAGAAGAAGACAGCAAACAAGCACACTGTAGGGCAGAAATGACAACAAGGAAAAGTGGATGAAGACAGCCCCCTTCCAGCCCATCCAAGCCTCAAATCTTCTCTTTAAACCCTCTCCCAAGTCCCTCTCAACTCTCTAAGTCAAGAACCAAGTAAGAAATTGGCTTACTCTTCCTTTTTTTTTACTAAAAAATTTCAGCAGTGTGCTGAAATTGTGTGTGCAGAATTTTGTGGTAGATTGTTGGAGGTTTTGCACTAGAAATGGTGTCAAAACCTAAGTGATTGTTATATAACCTTAGAGGATGTGTTTGTGGGTGAAAATGGTAGCTTAGGGTTTGATTTATGGGCTGTTATAGGCCTGAGAATCATAGAAACGAAAATTTGTTTTTCACACACACAAACTAGTTGATGAAAGTTTTGAGTGAATTGTTAGTGTTCAAATGAACAAGTAATGTTTATGTGTGTGTTATGACCATATTAGACAGTAAATAAGCTCTGAAATTTAGAGGTTTTGAACCCAAGTTTGAGCATAAAAATGATTAGAAAAAGATAGGAAAGCATGTAGGAATAAAGAGAAGCTCAAGAGAGCTAGTTTTGACAATATTAGTGATTCCCGTACTCAAATTTGAGCTAGAGGAGACCTGACCATATTTGGCTTATTTGGGGATGTTCTACACCTCAAATGATGCCTAGGAACCATAGAAAACCATAGGTTTTGGAACGGATCGAATCCGATAAAAATTGTGCAAGTTATGCCCAATATAGTGCCGTTAGAGCTTTGAGAAGTGAAACGGCTATCCGAATGCAATTTTTATTGTATGGTTTGAGTTTGATTCATCATTATTAGTTAAATGAAGCTTAGCTATGGAAGAAAAACTAGTGTCGCTAACTCAAAACCAAGAGTTTGCAAAACGGGCACTTAATTGTGCCCGAAAGTGTCCAAAACGGACGTTTTCCTTAGATTTGACATGGTAAACGATGAAGTTTCTCGACGAAACTTTACGGGCGACTTAGTTATGTGATAAGGAGACGCTAGAAAAAGGAACGGAGGTGAAACCATGGCTGGTTTCAATTCTGTTTTTCGTGGTCAACCGTATAATTAAAAAGTTGACTTTTTGTTTTAAGCTTTTGGAGACCAAACGAAACATATGGGGATGATCCTAGGGGTCTAGAAGTAAAACTTTTACAAAGAAATCGAAGTTAGAGAGTTTCGGTTGAGTTAGAAACAAGTTAGGAGATTATATAGAGAAAAATGGGTCTTAGTTGAGATTATTAACCTTGAAGTTGAGATTCTCAACTTTGCAAATTATCACTAGTAATGATGAGATCATGTTGTGTAGGTGACGAGCACGTGAGCGGCGTCCAGGAGCCTCGTCGAGACGCTTGACGCGGCCTCGAGGTAAGTGGTTCGCCACTTAAGATCTTTTACAATTTCATGTAAATGGTTGATGTTTGATAACGAATATGGTAGTTAAGTAATTTAAAAAGAAAGTAGTTGAAATGAGAGTTTTTAGAAGTTTCAAAACGAGTTAGTTTTGTGCTTTTGGCACTAAGTAAATGTAGTTTTAAAACCCATGTATATTCCTTAAGATATAATGAGATTTAGCGCTATGGGACGACGTAGTACATTCCGTCCGTAGTCGCTCAGAATAGAGAAAAGTTAGCACTACGCGACGATGCAGAAAATTCCGTCCGTAGTTGCCCAGTTTCATAAAAAGTATAAGCGCTACGTAGCGATGCAGACAATTCCGCACGTAGTTGGCTATTTTTATAGTTTGGCACTACTTGGCGATGCAGTAAATTCCGCTCGTAGTTGCCCAGAGTTTTAGCACTACAATTGCGATGCAGAAAATCCCGCATTGTAGTTGCTCAGTGATAAGCTTTAGCGCCCTACGTGCGATGCAGTAAATTCCGTAACGTAGTGGTTGAGATGACTTAGTAAGCTTCACGTTGGCGTTAGTTTTAATCGCCCGTGATGGTTAGAGTGTTTAAAGAATATACATGGGGGTTTTGAAAGAAATCACAAAACAAATGATAAATTGTCATGTTAGTGTGTGATATCATATCTTTGTTGCACTAACTTGTTTGCTTATTTTGTAGCTATTTATATTTCATTGTGTGCTACCGCGGACGACAGGACGTCATCATTTTGTTGTGTATATATAGGTGGGCGATTTATGACATATGATGTAAAACTTTATGTATGAGATGGATATGTAATTGAGCAACATATATTCAGATTTTGAAATTGTATATTTGTAAATATTCATGCATTTCATATATATGATGCATCTAGATATATTATACTTGAGTTTGTAAGTTTGTACTTATAAATTGAGAATTGAGTGTTGATGTGGCATGTTTGTGGAAATATGATGATGATTATTGCAAGTTTGGGAATAAAGAAGTTGGGAGGAATTGAGATTTTAGTCGAAGTGTTATTTTCTTGACAGGTAAATTTTGGTTTATCAAAAATGCAGCCGTTATGCTGCCGAAAATTTTATAAACTTATTTGAAAGAGAATCGCGAAAAATTTTATCACTCCCAACTAGTTTAAAAGAAACCTGAATTTTTGAGTTTAACGAGTAAACCGGTTGAAGAAAGTTAGGGTTCGCTTCTTGGATTTCTTCGATCCGACAAGTCGGTTTCGATAAGTCCGTTGAAGTGCCCGACAGGATCCTCCAGACAAGAGCATAGTTAAGGTCTGGGAAGGGTCTTGTCAGTAGCTGTTCCAAGCTAGCCTTTTTTGGAAGGGAAATCAAGCTGCTGGAAGAAGAACGGATTTAAGAACCCGATCTAGTAAGAACTAAGGGGTAAGAGCAAGTTTTTCATGAATTTGTTTTAGTAGGAATGCTACCAAGAGCTGTCAGTGACTTTGCATCTATTCTAATAAGATTTTCATAAAAAAATCTAGATATTTGAAGTTGTAGATGAGTGGGAAATCAGGGTAGAAGGTTGAGGAGGAAATCTAGTAAATGAAATAGCTGAAAAATAATGTTGATTTGAAGAAGTTTGATTATGGTTTAGGATGTTTTAATGCCTATCACACAACTTGTTACGATGTTGCGACCTAGTTTTGAGTGATAAAGCTAATAAAATGTTATTGAGAATATGTATGTAAGATTTAACAAGGTTGGGATGTGTTGATGTTTGTGAGGATGTGGAACCTAGAAAAAGGAGTGTTAGAAACAAGTTTGCGTGAGTTAGGGCGGGGGCTCATAAGGTGTAAGCTGAATGATGCCAACAGCCTTAGTCAGCGTTAATCGACTAGGGAGCTCGCTCGTAAGGAGCGAGTTGGACAATGCCTATTGCTCTTCATTGCGCTAGTCCAAACTGGACTAAGGCTTTACGAGCAGAGCAGGGCCCGTGAATCGGGCTGAGCTAGAAAAGGTAGCAGCTCGCTGAAAGAGTGAGTTGAGCGAGCTACTGGAATAGTGGATGCCCGTAAGTTGGGCTAAGTTGGACGAAGTGATAACTTGTTGAAGGGGGTGAGCTGGCAAGCTGGGTTGCGAGCTGGCAGTTCGAGCTGGACTGGCAGTACTACAGTCCCCTACAGCTCAGATAAAATTATAAGTCATAAAAAAGATAGAAATGACTTGGAAATTTAAGTTTTCTACGAGCTAAGTAGAGATTTCACTTGTGATTAAGTGTAGGTGAAAAGGTGAGCTGAGGAGGTTATTAAAGCAAAAATCATAAGTAGATTGGGAAGCAAGCAGTAAGTGTGAATATTATTTTTAAATATTAATTTCCTTTCAATTAAACATGCAAATGTTTTTATAGACTTTCATTTCTTATTTAGCTTGTAAATGTTTTTATCTTTTAGCATGAAAGAAATAGTTTATATATGAATTGGTATGCTAATATATTTTGAGTATAGAATGAAAAGAAATTGATTTGAACTATAGAAAATGAAAAGATTTTCAAGGCTAGTGGACGGCCCAAACTTATAGAGAGATAGGCCTTATAGTTTTAGATCTGGCCGGTATACCCTGCAGTGTATGGTAAGTGTTGGGAGGGTTGGTCCTGCTAACATCGGAAGGATCGAGTTTGTCATATCTGTCGTGTTGCCTCTACACTTGTAGGGTATTATCTTGCTATACGGTGTGCGATGGTAGTTTCACCACGTAGTAGCGAGATGTCTTTGTAGCTTTGTCATGTTGTATGATGCTAGCTTTTATGTCACGTGACCCCCCATACTGAGCGGAGTTGGTCTGGCTGCTCATGTGGTTGTAACTTCCCTTAGGTTCCCCATTAGTGCAGTTTTTGGAGAGAGAAGTATACCATTAAAGCATACTTTTAGAAAGAAAATG
Organism: Litchi chinensis; assembly: GCA_019925255.1. NCBI lineage: Eukaryota > Viridiplantae > Streptophyta > Magnoliopsida > Sapindales > Sapindaceae > Litchi > Litchi chinensis. The sequence continues at coordinate 24,080,462 of CM034470.1, read as the reverse complement.
TTTTAGAAATATTTTAGAAAGTTATGAATTATGTTAGCACTTTATGAAACCAATTTAATAAAAACATTTGAAATTTTAAAGTAAATTTATAAAAAACAAGTTTTAGAAATAAATTGCTTTTTTTAAAAAATGTTTTCAAAGAAATTGTTTTCAGAAGGTATATTTTAGAAAAGATTTATTTAGATAGAAACTCTTACACACTTACTGAGCTTTATAACTCATAACGTTTTTGTGTTATGTTACAATGACAAGACCCTTCCCAGACCTTATCTAAGCTCTCGTCTGGAGGATCCTGCCGGGCACTTCAACGGATTCATCGAAACCGACTCGTCGGATCGAAGACCTCCGGGAAGCGAACCCTATCTTTCTGTATCCGGTTTACTCGTTAAAACTTAGTGATTTAACTTTATTGGTAACTGGTTGGGAGGGATAAACTTTTCTTTGATTCTAATTCAAATTTAATTTTAGAAAAATTTCAGCAGCATAACGGCTGCATTTTTGATAAACCAAAAATTTGACCTGTAAGGAAAATAACACTTCGACTATTTCAATACACCTCCCAACTTCTTTAATGCTCAATCATGCATCATTCATCACACTTTCATAAGCATAACAATAAGCTTTAATGCTAAGTATACATATATGAATCATATATAGTATGCATGAATATATTTATATTTTTCAATCTCAAGATCATTGCAATTCAAAATATACATGATTAAATACATAATACAAAAACGTATATACACGTCTTGCGCTATCGCCCACCTATAAATGTGTATGCAAGCAAAAGGTCTCGATCTCGTCCGATGGCGGCACGCAATAAAAACAAATGAGCTACAAAATAAATCAGAGGTTAGTGCAATAAGGATATATAATATCACATACACCAACATAAGAATTCATTATTGACTCGAGTTTTACAACTTCTTTAAAAATTCTTCCATGTGTATCCTTGACTCATTCTAACCATCACGGGCGATTTTAGCTAACGCCAACGTGAAGCTTACTAATGCATCTCAACCACTACGTTACGGAATTTACTGCATCGTACGTAGGGCGCTAAGCTATTCACTGAACAACTACAATGCGGAATTCTCTGCATCGCAAATGTAGTGCTAAATCTCTAAACGACTACGAGCGGAATTTACTGCATCGCTTCGTAGCGCTAACTGTCAACTAACCAACTACATGCGGAATTGTCTGCATCGCAACGTAGCGCTATACTTTTCTATAAACTGAGCGATTACGGACGGAATTTTCTGCGTCGTCACGTAACGCTAAATTTCATAAACTTATAAAGTATACACATGGGTTTTCATAATCCATTTCTTTAAGTGCAAAAGCACAAATAACTTTAGTTTGAAAATCTTGAAAGCTTTCTTAGTTCATTTTCTCTACATACAACTCATAATCATTTTCTAGAAACATATGGATTTCATAGGAATCCACACGCTTAACTTTTAACTATATCATTATATATTATTTCCGATTTCCTTTATTATATAGCTACTATAGTCATTTAACATCATCAAGAATTTGCATGTCAATTTAAAAGCTATTAAGTGGTGAACCACTTACCTCGAGGCCGCGTCAAGCGTCTCGACGAGGCTCCTGGACGCCGCTCACGTGCTCGTCACCTACACAACATGATCTCATCATTACTAGTGATGATTTGAAAAGTTGAGAATCTCAACTTCAAGGTTAATTATCTCAACTAAGACCCATTTTTCTCTATATAATCTCCTAACTTGTTTCTAACTCAACCGAAACTCTTTAACTTCGATTTCTTTGTAAAAGTTTTACTTCTAGACCCCTAGGATCATCCTCATATGTTTCGTTTGGTCTCCAAAAGCTTAAAACAAAAAGTCAACTTTTTAATTATATGGTTGACACGAAAAACAGAATTGAAACCAGCCATGGTTTCACCTCCGTTCCTTTTTCTAGCGTCTCCTTATCACATAACTAAGTTGCCCGTAAAGTTTCGTCGAGAAACTCCATCGTTTGCTATGTCAAATCTAAGGAAAACGTCCGTTTTGGACACTTTCGGGTGCAATTAAGTGCCCGTTTTGCAAACTCTTGGTTTCGGGTTAGCGACGCTAGATTTTATTCCATAACTAAGCTTCATTTAACTTATAATGACTCACTAAACTCACTTCGTGTCATAAAAATTGCATTAGGCTAACCGTTTCACTTCTCAGAGTTCTAACGGCACTATATTGTGCATAACTTGCACAATTTTTATCGGATTCGATCCGTTCCAAAACCTATGGTTTTCTATGGTTCCTAGGCATCATTTGAGGTGTAGAACACCCCCAAATAAGCCACATATGGTCAAGTCTCTTCTAGCTCAAATTTGAGCTCGGGAATCCACTATTTTGGCTACAACAATGCCTTTGAAATCTCTAAACACTTCTCTAAATTTTTCTAACCTCTTTGAGGCTTTAAATTGGTTTCAAAACCATCAAATTTAATTCGATTATCATTTACTAACATCTTGGATTTCTCGACTTAGATTTTCATTGGGACGTTACTAAACTTTTTAATACGATGAATTTCGTCGTATTCTAAATGAATAAATTTCGGAGGCTATGAAATTAAATCAATTAAACGTAGAGAGTTATATATTATCTCTCTGACTGATTTTCTAACGTTGGGACTTTAAAAGTTGAAGCTAGGAGTTTACATACAAAAACCTTCCAGGTGCAGGAATAGGAAACCAGGGTACCAGATTGCCTCATTCTAATAAGGTGGGTCAAGACGATCGATGACGCTGCATAATTTCATTTATCAGTATTGTGATTTGCATATTAATTTTCATGTTTGTACAAATTTTGGATTTTGAACAAATTTTGTAAACGTTTTATGTTATGAGAATGCATTCACGCTTTAGATTATTTGAATATTGATGACGATGCTTTTAGTATTTTTCTTACTCCGCTTTAAAAAAAATAATAATAGAAATGAGATTTAAAAATACATAATTTTTATAATTAACAAATCATTAGTAGTTATGGGTTCGCTCCGCAACATTCTTTTGGGTCTTGATAGTTAGACTTTAGAAGGGTTTCGTGGGGTGCCCGGTAGGACTGTTGGGTTCATTAGAGGGAATCTGGGTCGAGTCCTGTCATGAAAAGTTTTTAAACATTAAAATACGAAATGTGTAGGTAAAGTAGAAGCGGAGAAACCGAATTAGTGCTCGGACACGCATTAAAGAAAATAGTGAGTGTTTTTAAAATGTTTTTGAAAGACTTCATTTAATCGTATAAATTTTATGTGTGTTATGCTTCAAATTCATACTTGAAATTATTGAATAATGATTTTAGAGAATGAGGTTTATATAAATTTCAGAAATGCACATGTGAATTGAATTATAATGTTGCTTAAATTATATTTTCTAGCTTTGAGTTTATTGAAATATTTTATACAGTTTATGAATGATAAGTAGCCAGTTTAGAAACAAAAGTTTTGGCTTATGATACACCTTTATGGTAATCTAGGATATTAACGGTCAGAGTACCTTAAACGTGCATGGCAGAGTCAGGGGCGTTAGTCATTAATAGCGGGATGGGACTGTGTCTTTTAGTTCAGTCTAGTGCATTGCCTTCTGCACGTATAGGGTATATATTGAGTTAGTGAGCTAGCTTTTACATGGCGATGCAAGATTCCATCCCGTAAACCAGTTTTGGTGGCTGAGTGATGCAGGAATCCATTCTGCCACCTAATATGACCTGAGCGATGTAGGAATTCTGTTTCGTCGTATCTACCCAGGGTACTGTCAGGATAGGCCACCAGTGGTTGGCTACTTTAATTTAAAGATTGCTTTTAGAAAGAAACGCCACCACTGTTTTTAGTTTTCAACGAAAAGAAAATAGAAATTTTATCACGATTCACAGTTATGTTACATGTCTATTTATAAAAGCATGATTTTAGTTTTCAACATTTAATTGTTTTTAGCATAACATTTTAGGGAGGCTATTTTAGAAATTACATGTGATTTGAAACACATGACACTCACTGAGCTTGTTTATCTCATTTTATATTTTCTATGTTTTATAAACCAACCTCCCTAGGTGCAGGTACCAATACGTCAGTAGCAAGGACACCCCCTCAAGATTAGCAACCGAGTTGTAAATTTGCTGTGAATGTATAAATGTGAAATGAAATGTTTTGTAAATAAAGCTATTTGATTCTTGTAACACTTGTTTATTCATATATATAATATTTATGGAAATCGTGAAATAGTTTTGTGTTTAAATTACATGTTTTATCTATTTCGATTTTTTGGATGAAAATTGTTGTTGTGGTCATGCTGTGATTAAGAAAATGAGGGCTGGAGGCCCACTAGTTTGTGGACATGGTTGATTTTAGAAGTGTGCCCATTTTTATAAATTTTTGTAGGGTGGCATATTTAGAAAAATAATCGTTATGTTGTCTAAATTTTTATACAACTATTTCGAAATTGTGTGAAATAAAATGAAAAATTTCCCCCATGTTTCTATAATAAACAGAAAGTTTGAAAAAGTTTATAAATAAGTAAACGGTTTAGCTTCACAGGAACTTCCAATTAGATTAGATATCCACTGGAGGGCTATCGTGGGGTTGTCGACAAGCCATCATGGGAAAGGGGCCTGTCAATAGCTGCGTAGGACGACATCTGACTATTCTGGAGTCTAAGTGACGGGACTTTTCCTGAATCCCTTCTCTGGACCCATGAAAGACCCGTAGCACCCCGAAAGAACTCCAACGAACCCTAACTTTAGCCTGAAGAACTCCCGTTGGAGCACCGATACTTAGTTAAAACTTATTTTGAACCTATTTGTTAGGTGGCAAGGGTAAACATTTTTCATTTTTCTGACGAAAATCAGGCAGCATGTCGGCTGTTTATTGAACTATGTCACCCTGTAAATTCAAAAACAATTTAAAGACACTTCTATGACACACAATCTCCACTACCAGGGGCCTTTGTCCCTCACCCAAAATCAATCACAACATAATTAATCAGAATTATGAAATCGATGGAAATCTAAATTTTTCTTTTTAAAACATTTTCATAAAACGTGCATCCAATGACTGATATTTATGTTTACAAATTTATATCACTTACAACATGATTTATGTACAACACATGCATGACAAAAATACAAGCTATAATGTGGGGAATAGTCATTTGTCTGAGCCTCGTCTATTGGACGACTCGCTTTTGCACCTGAGGGAATATTTTAAAAAACACATGGAAATCAAACGGTGAGTATAACTCAGTGAAATAAACACTAAACAACTTCATAAACTAAAGTATTTTTCTGAAATACTTTTAAACATTTCAAACAAAACTTCTTCTAAAACTTATTTCGAATTTCTTTCGAAAACTTTCTCATTTCTCGCCTTGATGGTAACCTAGGGAAACTACTCCTGTCGTGATAACTTAAATCTCTAGCTAGCCACTAGGAATTAAGGAATCTACCCTGTGTAGTCACCGATGTGCGAACTCTGAGCACGCGTTACCCCTACACAATTTGACTGAACTACACTACCCTATACGTGCAGAGGGTGACTCAACTGACTCTCTCTCCCTCTCAGTTAGTAACTCTCTCATATCTACCATGCATGTATAAAGTATATGACTAGGTACTTAACTGGGGCTAAGTTAAACCATCAGCGTAATAAAATACTTTTCTCAATATTCTCATTTAAACTCGTTTTTAAGGTAAAAAGTCTAAAAACTTTAATTTCTCATAAATTCTTGAATTAAATGCATATTCAATTTAACAATTTACATAATAGAATCTAAATATACTACAATACACAATACAATTATATAATTAATTAAGTGCATATAATCATAAAATGAACTTTAAACAAAACTATGCTTGGAGAGATTGAATTTTTACTCACAAAACGCCTTCCGATAGAAAGCGAACCTCCTCCGAAATCCTTCGAAACTTTTCGCTTTCACCTTAAAACATCCAATACTCATTTAGAATCAATAAATTTACTAAAACTAAGCTCTAAATAGCTTTTAATACAACTAACTCTATAAAAGCCTTTCTATGCCTAAGCCTTGGCAACGAGATTTTAACTTATCAGAGGCTTTCGAATTCCGATTTCTTTACACAAGCCTTATTTATTATCACCTAGGGACACTCCGGAAGGCTTAAAATGGTCGCCGAAAACCCAAAAAGCAAAATCACTGTTTTTGGATCCCCTAAAACCGAGACTATGCTAGGGCCTATCCTAGTGATTTTCTTCACTCTATTTTCACTCTAATCATCTCCCTAACTCGCACTTAGGTCACCCGTAAAAGGGTTTCAAAAAATTCTAAGTATCGAGGGATGAAACCTATGAAAAACGCTTATTTTTCAACACTTTTTTATGCATATTTTTGTATCCTACATGCAATGAATTCATTTCTTTCGTATCCAAGGTTCTTTCACTAAATTATGACCGAATACATTCATTTCATGCATCAAAGAATGCATTTGTGATCACATCTTACTTTACGATTACATACCTACACTATTTTGGCCATAATTTCCTCAATTTTTATCGGAATCGTTCCCTTCCAATTTCTATGGTTTACTATGAAATTTAGGTATGTTTTGAGGTCTAAAACAACCCCAAATAAGCCTAACTAGTATAGGTCTCTATAGCCCCTTCATCTAGCTTGAAATTTTCCAACTTAACTCTACACTTTATATTTTTCAATTCTATCACTTCTAATAGATTTCTTAGGCTCTAAAATGCATGAATTAGGCTTCAAATGGATGCAAACAAAATGGGTTACACAAACCCTAACAATGGCTGAATTCCACATCACCAATAATCATCATCAATCTTTCAATTTCCAACTCCAAAATCACACTAAACTTATCACTAATCAACATAATATCAAACTATAAACTCAAAACAACACTTGGAGCAAGAATTGAAATGAGTTTTTCATACAACCAAGATGATTTAACACCAAGAAAATTACTTGATTTAGCTTTGTTTTTAATCCGAACTTGCTTTAGAGACGTTGGTTGATGACAAGTTTGAAATTGATGATAATTTGCTTGAAAAAAATTACTCAAAATCACTTACTCCTCCTCTTGATAATGGCCGGCTATCTCTCTCCCTCACTCTCGGTTTTTCAACTCCAAAAATGAATGATAGTTGCCTTGATCTCCACTTTATATAGTGGTGCCACAATTGTATGTTAGTCCCTCTTAAAAATTGTTAAAATGGCCCTTATACTTTGCTTAATCTTGTCATAACTCCAAACTAGATAAACTTGAATCTAATTGGTCCATTTAACATATTAGAGACCACAAGCTTTTCCACCCATCAAATAGCTCCACATGGTTCACTAAACACCATAACTTTTTATCATATTTGGCTACTTCTCATTGGTGGACTTTTTCAACTTTTTGACTTTGAAAAATAAATTCATTTCATTCTATACTCTCGCATAACATTTCCTAATATTCTTGGGTCCTCTAAATGACTTCCTATTCTTGATGCGAAATTAAATTAAACTTTAAAAATTACTATTAGAGTGTTACTATTCGACTATAGCTAGAATCGAGGGTTTACACTAAGTCCCTGATGCTAAAATGTTCGCACTTGTACCTATCCCTAAGAGATTTTATTTATAAAACAACAAAACTAGAGGTGGGCTAAATAAGCTCAGTGAGTGTCACGAATATTTCTATTCAAACTATTTTTAAAATATCCTCCCTAAAAACTTTTTAGAAACATTTCTTATCTAATATCATGCTGTAGAATTAAAATAAATTTTCTTAAAACCATACGTAAATTAAAAGCATGTACAAGCATTTATAAACAACATAAATCCCACATCGTAAAACTAAAATTTGCTCACGTAATGAAAAGGAAATTTTTCTGATTTCAACAATTGTCATGGCATGTTTCTCAAACACTGGAGTATATATTAAACAATATATTACGTGTTTTCATTTTTCTACTATAACTCGTAAACGACGATGACAAATAAAGTTTTTGAAAAGCCTTTAATTAAAATAAGTCATCCACTGATAATTCATTTCCACATGGTATCCTACGTATACGGTAGAGTAGAATCCTACATTGCTCAGGCCATACATATCCAATAACTATGTAGCAGAATCCTACATCGCTACGAGTGGAATCTTGCATCACTCAGGTAGTAAGCTAGCATATAATATACCCTGTATATGTCAGAGTAGAATCCTACATCGCTCTTAAGAGGAATTCTGCATCACTTAGGGTATTCTACCATTATCGGTAATATCTATAAGGCATACCATAGGCTACTAAAAATATTTCCAAACATTTGCTTTTCATTATAAAGTTTACGTTTTATGCAAAACTTTAGAAATTCATGCGAACAACTTCTCATATGGAAATTAATTTATCATATAAAATTTAACTTTCAATGAATAATAGTATGAATTTAAATTTAACATATAAAATCAATACGAATAAAAAGATAAACATTTCAAATCATTTTTATTACGACACTCACCTTATTCCCTAGCTCGCTATCAAATTTAAAATCAACAGGAAAGTTTCCTTGCCTCCATGTAATTTACATATATTTGTATTCTATTTTTAAGTTACTTCACAACCAACATAATTCGTTTGAACAATTCTATAATCACATATTATTATATCAACAATTCAAAACATCCTTTTAAAGTCGATTCAACGTTGATTATTCGTGTTTATTTTCCGTTTGAAATTCTAATTATTTAAACACGCAAACGACATCTTACGAAGCCTAATTTCATGCTAATGGATCAAGCGACATTTTCGAATCAATAATTTCTTATTTGGCCAAACCTAGCTCCTATTAATACCATCAATCTTATTAAGTTTTCTCATCAACTTCACATTCAAACGCATCAAAGAATGATGTAAATTCCATTTAAATTCACCAAGCATCATTTTCGGACTATTACGAAACGTTCAATCGCAAAATGGTCATTTAACATTCAATGAGTTTTCTTTAAATTTCCATGCCAATTCCATCATCCAAATACTCCATAAAATCACACAAACAAATCAAAAACAATTTTCCATCATCAAATCAATACCTTGGCCGAATATACATCCTACTAATATCTCAACATTTGTTTATCATTTCATTATAAAATTCCAACCTTTCATCACATTCTCAATCATGTAAACCACTCAAATAATTCAAACTAAAAATGAACCATATTCAATACCTCATGACTGAATGCATCATGCAACACCATAACAACATTCCAACAAATTTTACACTTACATTCACATCAAAACAACACCAAAATCATGGCAAAATAACAAAGTTCATTGAACCCCATAAATTTCCTCATTTGGCTGAATTGGACACCACATACATGTTAAATTTCTCACTTAATTTTTACTCTAAACCCACATGTAAATCAACCTCCACACTAATGAGGTTTTAAATCCTAAAACCCAAACATATTTCATGGTAAAAATCATAAAACAATAATTCATCCATAAACTCTTCTCTTAGCCAAATTTAACACACATGACCACATCAAATTTTCATCACTTCTAGCATCAAAAACCACATGCAAGCCATCATCTATCACCTTAAGTTATTAATCATTCAAGCCCAAACATAATCTCACAAAAATCTATCCATTTATCTCTTAGAAAGGATGGAAATAGCTTCTAGCTTGGTTCACACTCCTTGCATGTGGTAGATCTCTTCAAAAATGACTTCAAATCCTCTTGGATAACAAGTTGTCTCGGTTAGCTCTCACTTTTCCTCACAAAACCGAACTCTCCCTTCCCCTCTCAGGTTTTGCTCTCAAACTCTTGATGTTGGCCAAATGTGAGTGCCTTTTGTTTGTGTTTGTTTCTTGCTTGCTTTGATTATATATATGGTTCATGGATGATGGCCACTTATCACACATCTCTTATGTTCACCATCCATGTGTCATTCTTCCTTTAAAAATCACCATCCATTTGTCTTTTGTTCATTGGATAATCCTCCACTAACTTACCACTTGGATTTCCACTACCTTGCATTTCTTTTGCAAATTTCCAATCTTTAAAATATTCTTTTCATATTCGAAATCATTTTGGATCCACCTGGAAATTATACGAGAACTAAATTAACACTTTTGGAAATCTATTAAAATTCAATTAACACATACGGGCACCAAAAATAACTATTATATCACTTCAAAAATGAAATCATTTTCGATCCTATCCGGAATTCTACTAAAATTAAATTTTCATATTCGGGTACTTGAAATTATTTTATTTCTCTACAAATACTATATACAAGAGACTAATCGAATAGAGTACTTTCGTCTAATATACTTTGAATCACTTAAAATCTCTTCAAAATGACTTAACTTAACTTTGTTTTAGTTTCCATTAATTCTAATATTAATTTCAAAACTTTAATCTACAAGATCCGTTTTTCGAAAATTATTACTCACACGGACCATTTTTCCATCCAAATACCCTTTACTTCGGAAGTTATTTATCATAAAACAGAGTTTTTGGTTTTACTATTTTATCTCTCCTTATAAAATTTCATCCTCAAAATTTAAATAAAGTAACCTATCTCAAAAAGGTGTGGATAATGGCTGCACATCTGCTCCTCATGCTCCCACATGGCCCTTTCCATATCATGGTTTCTCCACAGAACCTTCACTAAGGGGTTGACTTTACTATGCAGGACTTACTCCCTGCGATCTAAAATCTGAACTGGTTCTTTTTTATAAGTCAGATTCTCCTTTAGTTCCACAGGTTGATCTTTAAGCACATGTGATGGATTGGGAATGTACTTTCGAAGGATGGATACATGAAATATGTCCTGTATTCTGGCCAGTTACAGTGGTAGCTTCAACTTGTATGCCACTGATCTAACTCTGTCTGTTATCTCATATGGTCCAATGTAGCGCAGACTCAATTTACCATGCTTCCCGAATTTGAGCATACCTTTCCACAGCGAGATCTTAAGAAATACTTTATTGCCAATTTCAAACTCGAGGTCTCTGGGACGATTATCTGTGTAACTATTCTGCCTGTCACTCGTTATCTTTAGCTTGTCTTTGATAAATCTAATCTTATCTGAAGCAATTTGGACAAGCTCGAGACCTATAAGCTTCCTCTCACCTACCTCATCCAAACACACTAGAGTTCTACACTTCCTTCCATAAATTGCTTCAAATGGTGTCATTTCGATATTGGCCTGATAACTGGTATAATAAGTGAACTCCATAACGGGTAGGTGTGTATCCTAACTCCCCTTGAATTCCATGGCACATGCTCTCAACATACCCTCAAGTGTCTGGATTGTACACCCCTAGTCTCGATTTTTAACGTTCTAGTGCTAGAAGCTAGAGTATGAAGTTAGAATAATAAATCTATTCAACAATAATCTAACCAAGGACATTAAAGAGTTAACTATCGTATAGGATTATACGATAATCGAATTAATAAGAAAAAGTTAAGGAAGGGTAAAGTAGTCCTTCCACAAATGAGAGATAAATTATAAGTGGTAATATGTTTAAGTCCAAAAATAAAAACTAGAGGATTTATTATTTAGAGTTAGTGGTTTATTACTAATGTAATTAAAATAAAAGGTTGGTGATAGTCAAATAGTCAAATGGGACAAGCTTGGTATTTTAGAAATGTTATTTATATATATATATATATACAACACTTAGAAGAAAAAATTGAAGGAAACAAAGAAGATGCAACCGTGAAAACAAAAGAGAGGAAGGGTGGCGTGAAATGAAAGTGGAGAGGACATAAGGGTCATTCTTATGAAAGTTAAGTATATATATATTGAACACTTAGCAAAATTTAAACAGGAAGAGAAGGAGAAGTCGTGAGATTAGAAGCAAACAAGAGGCTGCCGTGAAAAGAAGCATAACAGAAACGTGAGTAGAAGAAGGTGGACAGCAAAGTGAGAGAGGAGGAAAAGATAGCTTCCAACCTATTCTTCCAAGCCTCAAATCACCTCTCTAGGACTTTTTTTAAGCTAATCTAACCACTCTAAGCAAGAAACAAGGTGAGATATCATCTCTTCTCTCTCTTTACTTGCTGAAATTGAAATTGAAATTAAATGGGTATGTGATAGTTTTGGTTGTTGTAATGAGTTGTGTGAGGTATTTTACCCCTAAAACTAATGTAGAATTTTAAATGGATGATGTGGAAGCTTAAATGACATGTGGTTGTGTGTGAATGATAGGCTAGGGTATTTGGATAACAAACTTTAAAGTGAGAGTTAAAGCCTTAAAGTGTCACACAATTAGTAGACTAGTTGTTTGATGAAAGGCTTATGAGAGATTGTCTTGTGAAAATTGAAAAATTTTACTCTTGAATGAGTATGTGTGTGTGTTAAGGACATGAAGGGCAATAGATAACCTTTGAGTTTTGATGAATTTGAACCCAAATTTAAGCATGATTGAGATTAGGAAAGCATATAGAAGTGATAGAGTTGTCAAAGAGGTAGTTTTAGACAATTTGGGAATCCCGAGCTCAAACCATGGGATAGAGATGATCTACTCAAGTTTGACTTATTTGAGGTTGTTCTAGATCTCAAATCATACCAAGAAGTCATAAAAAATCATAGGTTTTAGAACGGATCGATTCCGATAAAAATTACGCAAGTTATGCCCAAAATAGTGCCGTTAGAGAGTTGTTAAGTGAAATAACTATGTAAATATAATTTTTATTTTATGGAATGAATTTACTTGATCATAATTAGGTGAAAAAACTTTAGATTCGAAAGAAAAACCATCGTTGCTCGTCCGATGCGAAAAAGTGCATCAAAAAGTACTCAAAAAAGGGCGTTTTTCTTAGATTTGACATAGCAAACGATTGAATTTTTCGATGAAATTTTATAGGTGACCAGAATGTGAGATAAGAGGACTGTAGGAAAAAGAACAAAAGAAAATGGAGCCCCGAGCAGAGCTGTGCATCACATTCTATTTTGGGGTGTCAAAAGAGGCTTAAATTTTTAATTTTTTGTTCCGGGCCTCTGAAAATTATACGGATTACGTAGGGGTGTCCCTAGGGGTCCAAAACTGAAAGTTTTGTGAAAAAATCAGAATTAGAGAGTCTCGATTGAGTTAGAAACAAGTTGGGAAGTTAAAGTACAAAAGGGTCGTTATTGGAGAAAGTTGTGTTAGAAATATCATTTTAAAGTTTGAGTTATGAGATTGTTACAAGTGATAATAAGAAATTATCATGTAGGTGACGAGCGAGCGAGTGAGGTCTGAGAGACTCGTCGAGACATTTGACTTGGATTTGCGCGGCTTTGAGGTAAGTGTACTATCACTTATGTTTAATTCTATTTCTTCGTATTAAATATTGTATATAATTGTTAAGTACAACGAAAATGATTTTCCAATATCAAAGTTCAAGTTTTGAGTATATGGGTTCTTATGGAATCCATAAAGTGATCTAAATCAATACAAGTTATTTTCTTTAAAGGTTGAATTAAGAGAACTTTCAAAGTTTATAAAGTATGTAGTTTTGTGCTTTTGCACTTAGTGAAGTTAGTTTTAAAAACCCATGTATATACCTTAAGATTATTTGAGATTTAGTGCTACATGAGGACACAGAAAATTTCGTCCGTAGTTGCTCAGTCTATAGAGAAATTAGTACTACGCGATGACGCAGAAAATTCCGTCCATAGTTGCTCAATTTTCCTAGAAAGTATAGCGCTACGTCGCAATGCAGACAATTCTGCATGTAGTTGATTATTTTCTAGTTTGGCACTACATGGTGATGCAGTATATTCCACTCGTAGTCGCCCAGAGTTATAGCACTACAATTGCGATGCAGAAAATTCTGCATTGTACTTGCTTAGATGCAAGATTTTCACTCTACGTTGCGATGCAGTAAATTCTGTATTATAGTGGTTGAGATACCTCCGTAGCTTCACGTTGGTGTTAGTTAAAAATCGCTCATTATGGTTAGAATATTTTAAGGGTATACATGGGGATTTTGGAAGAAAACTTTCAGATTTTGAAATTCTAAGAAACTAAGTGTATAATTTATTATATTAGTGCACATTATATTATATTCTTTTGTTACACTAACTTGTTAATTGTTGTGTAGTTTACATCTTCCATTGGGTGCTGTAGTTGGACGAGGCGACGACATTTTTATTTCAGACATATATAGATGGACAAATTATGAATAGGTGTGTATAAAGCATGTATATGACATTTCACA
>CM034470.1:23894160-24065757 GCA_019925255.1 Litchi chinensis | reverse complement strand
TATATATAAGAATTAAAGGAGAAGAATTGAGAAAGCATTTTCATTTTACACAACCCCCATTCGGTCAACAACAACACAGGCTCTCCTTCTCTCATGACGCAAACATTCTCTCGGTCAAAAGCAAGCGAACAAGAAGCAATCGGTCAAGCATAATTCAAGAGAGGAAGTGAGGTGTGTTCTCGACCTTGAAGGAAAGAGAGAGCTGCATTTTTGTTGAGCTGTTTGCTGTCAACAAGAACAAAGAGGACAACAACCTGTTAGAATGATTTTGAAGCTGTTTTAGGTTAATTTCAACACATGCAAGAGTGGTAATCAAGTTTAGAAGCAAGATTCATCCATTCCAAGAGGTTACACAGAGGCGAGAAAATCTTTTCGTTGAATTTAAGCTTATTGCGAACTAGAGAATAAGGTGAGTGTAGAACCCAAAATTTCATTTCCCAAGGAGAAATAGTGTTTTTTAGATAAATAGTATTTTTGAACGAATAGTATTTCCAGATGAATAGTAATTCTATGTGAATAGTATTTTTGAGTGAATAGTGATTTTTTTGGGAAATGAAAAATTTCCTCAAGTTTCGTGAGATAAAATTTTTTCGGTGAAAAGTATTTACGGATAAATAGTATTCACATGAATAGTGATTTTCAAAAAATAGACCTCGAACATCATAAGCCTCGGAATAGGAATTAGAGTTATTAGAAACTAGAACGGAGTAAAAATGAGTCTGTTTAAGTGGATTTTAAGGGTTTCGAATATTTATCGATAAAAATACTCTTGTTGGAAATGTTGTGAATTTTAGTGAGTTTATAACTAATTAATTTTTTTTGAAGCATGGAATTGAAGGTTAAGACACTCAGTTAGAGTATTGCATGATCAATTTAATGATAGGATGATCATGGAATATTTTTGGAACTTATTAGTGTTAAATAAGGATTAACTTTTAAGTTTAATGAATTATTAAAATGTTGCATGAATGGATAAGTGTCAAACAAGCACAATCCATGTGAAATTGAATGGACCAATGCTTTTGAGACACATTTAAGTCAAAAAGAAGTGTAACTAGTTGAATTGAAACTAATTTGGAGTGACTTGGTTAGTGGATTAATTAGATAAAATTGTTTAACCAATCAAATGAATTTATTTATAACTTATGACATTTGTGTAATTTTAAAGTCATTCTAAGGGCAATTTAGACAAATAGGGAGTTTTGGAAGAAGTGGTGTTAGTGATGAAGTAAATTTGTAAGTGGTTTTATTTTATTGAGTTATTTTAATGAAATGTTATTGGCATTATTTCAAGCTGTTAAGTCTAATTAAATTATATCATATTTTTAAGTTCTATTATGCATGTATATTTCTTAAATTTACAGTATAATTATATTTATTTTTAAGCAAAGTAAATTAGTAAGCTTTTGATATATATACATGCACGAAATTAAGTTGATAAGATGTTTCAAAAGTATTTTCAATTATAAAGTTGATATTAGAAAAGAAAGTTACAAGTATATGGAAGAATTTTAGATGTCTTTGGTTTACCTTAATCCCCAGTATATCCGGCCGTAGTACCATTGCGTGTATGGCAAGATGGTTGGGATAGTTACTAGTTTGGGGGGTTGAGTTTGAGTCTGTGAGTCACCCTCTGCACGTATATGGTAGTATAGATCTGCCTGATGTTGGGAGGGGAATTGCGACCCCAAGAGTTTCCCACATCTACAACTACATATTGTAGCATTCTCGAGGTCTAATAACAATGAGAAATTCCATCACAATAGGGCTAAGCTCCCTTGGGTTGCCTTTAGCGAGATAAAAGAGAAAAACAAGTCAATAGACATGAAGTTTATTAAATTAAAAATTTATTTCCAGTTTCGAGAAATAAAGAAAAGTTTATAAGAATTAATAAAGTTATAAGAAAATTATTAGTTTTATAAATTATTTCGGGAGGACATATATATATTTTAGAAAAGAAAATTTTAGTTAAAAGTTATCTGCTCACTGAGTTTTGTACTCACCATTCTTTCTATGTGTGTTTGAAAAATCCTCCACAAGTGTAGGAACAAGTCATCAATCAAAAGAGACTTCATCGGACGCGTAGGTGGCTTGACGCAAAGATATCACTACATAAGTTTATGTTTGAAAGTATATGTCATGCATTACATACAACTTTTGATGAAAATATTTGTAAATTATATTTTGGGTTGTATATAGCGTTTTATATTTATAAAATTAAATTTTTGACAAATTAAATTATATAGTTATGTTAACTAAAAATGAAGTATATTTATGAATTTTAAATTGAAAAATGTTTGTGGTTGGATTGTGGAAATGATTTGAGGACTTGAGACCCAATAGTGGAGAACTATTTGTCATAGAAGTGTTAAATTTTGAAATTTGCAGGGTGGCATGTTCGGAAAACAGCTGTTATACTGCCCAAATTTTTATGAATCCATTTTATAAATGTTTGAAATAAAAAGAAAAGAAAGAAAAATTTTCCCACATTCTCTACATTAAAAGAAAGTTTTGAAAAGTAAACGACATAGCTTTACGAGAACTTTCCAGTTATATCAGATATCCGCTAGAGGGCTACTGTGAGGCGGTCGACAGGCCTAGTAAAGAGAGGGGTCTGTCAGTGAGTGTCCTACTAAAAATGTTTTGAAATGTTTATATTTTTATTTAAATTGATTTTATATGATGAATTTAAATTTATTCTGTTTACGAATGAGAGTTTATTTTTACGATTGATGAATTGTCATACGAGAACCATTTTTGCATGAATTATTGAATATTTTTCATGAAATGTGAATAATATGATGAAAATAAAAATTAATGGAAATGATTTGAGCCTATGGTATGCCTTAAAGGGATCCCGATACTACTGGTTGAGATTGAGTACCATAAGCGTGCATTGGCAGTGTTTGTCGGGAGTGTCTGTCACTAACAACGAAAGGGAATGTGTCCATTGGTTTAGTCCTGTGTGTCATCCAATACACGTATAGAGTATATTATTAGCTAGCTTCCACTTGAGCAAGGATAAATGCCGCTCCAGAGCGAAGTTAAATTCCGCTACGCAATTACCGGATAGATGTCTTGAGCGAGGATAAATGCCGCCTCTAGCGAGGGTAAATTTTGCTAGTAGATACCTATTAGATGACCTATGCGAGGACAAATTCCGCACCGAGCGAAAATAAATTTCGTTCTGCCATATACTAGTATACCATGTGGAATGAATTATCAATAGTTGGTTTGTTTTATTCAAAAGCTTTTCAAAAATTGAAATATCACTACTATTTATGATTATTGGCAGAAAAATGAAAATCATGCAAAATAATATTTTATGTATCGTTTAATATTTGAAAAGCATTTTCAAAATCTTTTTTCAAAACCAGAAAGTTTACTTTTCAATTCGTTACTATATTACAGATTTTTGATGCATGGATTATATTGATATAATGCTTATTCATGCTTTTAAATTTTATATGGTTCTCAGGAAATATATTTAATATTTATAGCATGATTATATTTATGAAATTGTGTTTAAAGATTTTAGGGAGGACATTTTGAAAGTTGTTTAAATGGAATATGTACGACACTCACTAAGCTTATTAACTTATCTAGTTTTATTGTTTTATAAATAAAAACCTCCTAGGGATAGGTACAGGTACAGAAACTACAATAGCAGTGACTTTAGTCCTAGGGTTGCCATTGTTGTCGAGCATAGTGTTGCTGAAATTTTGTAAACACATGTGTGATACTTACGATTTTGACATTTCGTGAAACGAATTTTGTAAACAGTTGTATATAACTTTTGGAAAACTGGTTATGCATGAATTATTTTTGAATTCTAAGTTAAATTTTAAATTAAAGCATGTTTACGGGTGTTTGTGATTTTGAAATAAGGATTTGAGGTCCGATAGTGGAGATTTGTTTGGATATTGAAGTGTGCAGGTTTTCAGTGAACTTTTACTGGACGAAATTTTTAGAAAAATAGTCGTTGTGTTGTCAAAATTTTATAAATTTCGTTTTGTAAATGTATATTTTAAAATGAAAAAGTTTCCACTCGTTTTTGTTAATTGAGAAAATCCTAACAGTTTTAGAAAGGCTTAGCTTCATGGGAATCTTTTAGCCGAAGTAGTCCTCGATTGAAAGGGCACCATTTGGTTATCGGGCGGGTCACCTTGAGTATAAGAGTTGAGGCCTATCACTTGCAACATCACACACTTTATCAAAAGTAGAAAAACAACAATTTTGTAAGAGGTTGTTAAATTTAAAGATGTCATATGGTTATGCTTCAAACATCTCTAATTACATTTTGTTGAATGAATGCAAGATAGTTGGGCTTAAGTCTCATGACTATTATATATTAATGCAACATTTGTTATCGGTGGCAATATGAGATCTTTTGCTTAAAAGGCCAAGAATTACCCTATTTAGGTCGTGTTCATTTTTTAATGAAATTTGCTAAAGAATGTTAGATAGAGTTAAGTTAGATTTATTGAAAGATGAAGTTGCAAATACTATGTGCATGTTTGAATGCTATTTCCCTCATTCTTTCTTTGACATAATGGTACATCTTACAATTCATTTAACAAGATAAGTTTGCTTATGTGGACTAGTTCAATATCGTTAGATGTATCATTTTAAAAAGTTATTCTTATAGTATTCTTCATATATGAATCAAGATTAATGATATACATACATTTCATTTACCCTTATGTATTCATTTTATAGACTTATAAAGGTGTTAAAAGGGTACATAAAAAGTTATGCATGACCAGAGGGATCGTAGCAGAATACTATTTAACCGATGAATACATGCAATTTTGTAGTAGGTATGTACAACAAGCAGTAGATGTTAGTGAGAAGCATAATAAAAATGGAGATATTATGTTTCAAAATGTAGTGGAAGGACATCTTACATCTGCATTGACAATAAAGATGATTTTTACTAACATGCTACAGATTGCACATATGTATATATTGTTGAATAGTGCATTGGTGGAACCATATATTAAGTATTTTAAATTTAAGATGAACATAGATTAAATATAGTAATGTTGGGTAATATGGGCCTTGGGACAGGTTCACCCAAGATGGCCCAAAACCAAACCTAGATCCAACACCAGGATATAGGATCCAACAGATAGTTGGATGAGGTTTGTTAACTGTCGGTGGCAGTTTTTGTGAGCAGTTTTTGTGGGTTAAGAAATAACTACTACAAACTGGTTATTTAGGCAGCAGATATCTATTTTCAAAAATGCAACATATAAATGCAAAAAGAAGAAATGAAAATGTAAGCCCTTTTTCCGTAATTTAGCATTTCTTAGTAATAGTAATTAACTTATAGGATGAGAATATTAAATTTCATAAATATCACCCTTATAAGTGATAATAAAATGTTAGTAGGGATTTTAGGAATCAATTAAATTAAATACCAAGTTAATTACTAATAAAGGGCAAAATGATCATTTACCCATATAAGAGCCTATATATATAGAGTGTTAGCTTCCATACTTGGTGAAATTTTGAAGTGAAAATAGAGAGAAAGAGAGAGGAAAGGTCGGCCAAGAGAGAAAGAAGGAGAACCAAGCCTTTCCAAGTCCATTTAAAGCTCCAAATCAAGATTTTGAGTAAAATCAAGCTAAAAAACCCAAGTTTGAGCAAGATCAAGGTAAATTTCCATCATTTTTGCTTAGAAATGATAATAGTTGAGTTGTATGAGATATTGGTGATTAGGTTTGTTGTTGTTGTAAATTTGATGTGGGTTTTGATCAAAATCAATTATAGAGCCCTAGTTAATGAAAAGGAAGACTTAATACAAGAAAACCCATGCAAGAATTAAAAGTTAGGGTTTACGTAGAAGAAACCCTAAATTTTGAATTAAGCCTTGGTTAAGTGAATTAAATTGTAGGTAAGGTGTTTGATGAAATACCTAAGAGAATGACAATGTAAAATCTTGAAAATTGAAAGAAATCATGTGTTGTGTGTGATAGTGTAACTCACGGCCACCAAAAGGGTTTTGTGATCCTATTGAGTTTTGATGAAATTAAGTTTGAATTTATGCATGTGAGAAGTTAGAATATCATGTAGAAATGTTAGAATTGAAAAAGGAAATGAAATAATACAAAGAGTGGTTATGGGCTAGATGAAGGGCATTGATGGTTATCATGCAATGCCACTTCCTCTTTGTAATTTTATGTCATCTATGATCTTAATTGAGTATATGGGAGTCTAAGAACCCTAAATGAAAGGGAATTGAGTTGAGAATATAAAAAGGGTAGATTTTGACATGAAAAAGTAGTGAAAAAATAAGGGTATTTCATAGGTTTTACCCCTCTATAGTTTGAATTTTTTAAAACCATTTTACAGGGGACTTAAATGAGAGATAGGGAGATGATTCAAGCAAAAATGGAAGAGAAAAAGCCTACAGAATGGGCTGTGACCAGTATTCGGTCAAAGGGGGTCCGAAAATTTTGACTTTTCGTTTCGAACCTCTGAAAATTATACGGACTGTGTGGGGATGTCCCTAGGGGTATATAAGTTAAAACTTTTCAAAGAAATAAGAATTTTAGAGCTTTGGTTGAGTTAGAATCTTGATGAGAAAGTTGTTGTCTAAATGATTGTTAATAGAACTAGTTGAGTAGAGAGTTTTAATTATAGTTTTGAGTAGTTCATTCTAGTGTCATTTAAGTGAGAATATGATGAGTAGGTGAAGCACAAGCAAGTGGAGCGAGAGAGGCCCACTAGAGCTCTCTGGCACGTGTGGATCCGAGGTGAGTGTCACTAACTCACACTATGGGTATTTATGTTGTAAATTGTAATTTTATCACTTATTAAAATGTTTATGAAGGATTTTAATATGTGCTCAAAGAAATTTCAAAAGTAAAGTGACTTTATGAGAAGTTGGCCTTGAAAGCCTTAGTCAAAGAGTTTTAAAAGAAAAGCTATTTTGTGCTTGTAGCACTTAGTAAAAAAAACTTTTCAAAGGCCATGCGTAAACCCTCAGAATCAGAGATTTTCTTGAGCTACAATATGCGATGCAAAAAATTCCACAATGTAGTTCCCAAAATTAAATATAGTGCCTTGCACTATGGTTTACGATACAGAAAATTCCGCACATAGTCGCTAGAAGTTATAGATAACCTCGCACTACATTTTGCGATGTAGCAAATTTCGCACGTAGTTGTCGAGGAATCTCAGTAGCCTCACGGTTGGTGTCAGTTGAATATCGCCACGTGACATAGTAGTTAGGGATACGCATGATGCTTTTAGAAAGAAATTGGGATTGTGGTATTTTGAACAAAATCAAATGGGTTTATAATTGCTTAGTTACAAATCGTTAAATTTCGTTAATTGCTTTGAGATTTCATTTTTCGTATTGTATTGTATAAACCAATTTCAGCTACTCGTGTGGGTGATTGAAGCAAATAAATTTCTTCATCAATATAAGTGGGCATAAAATCGAAGAATGCATCATATAATTTGTTTTGTATTTGGTTAATGCACACCTCATATTGTATTTTGAAATACCTATATGGAAACTTGTATGGAAATGTTTTTGTAATGTAAATTGTTGTAAATATTTACACGGTATATGTAGAACCCAGAATTTTAATTTCCTAGGAGAAATAGTGCTTTCCAGATAAATAGTATTTTCAGACCAAATAGTATTTTTGAGTGAATAGTGATTTTCGGGAAACGGAAATTTCCTTAAGTTTCGTGAAATAAAATTTTTTCGGTGAATAGTATTTTCGATGAATAGTATTCGTGTAAATAGTGATTTTTCGGAAAATGGACTTAGGACATCGTAAGCCTCGGAATATGAATTAGAGTTATTAGAAACTGAAACGGAGCAAAAATGAGTTCATTTAAATCGATTTTAAGGGTTCCGAATATTTATCAATAAAAATGTCCTCGTGGGAAACGTTGTGAATTTTAGTGAGTTTATAACCGATTGAATTTTTTTCGAGGCGTGGAATTGAAGGTTAAGACACCCAATTAGATTATTGCATGATCAATTTGATGATAGAATGATCATGAAATATTTTTGGAATTTATTGGTTTTAAATGAGGATTAAAATTTAAGTTAAATGCAATGTTAAATGTGTAGGAGAAGATATGCATTAAAGAAGCACAATCCATGTGCTTGTGTGAAGACCAATGATGTTGTGACACATTAAAGTCAAAAAGCAAAGTGATTAGTTAAGATTGAATTAAGAAATTAGAGGATTGGTTAGTGATTAAATGGATGAGAGATGGTGACCAATCAAATGCATTTATTCATGACTAATGGCAATTAGGTGATTTTAAAGTTAGTTTAGAGGCAATTTGGACATTGATAAGGTGTTAGTATATAAAGTTGAGAGGCTTGAGAGCTGAAATAAGAAAGCAATTCGGGTGAACAAAGCTGAAGCCGTGAATTGCAAGCTGAAACCGTGAGGAGGAGAAAAAAAAAATCTGCAGCTGTGAAGGAAGAAGGCTGGCCGTGAAAGAAGAAGGAGAAGAAGAAGAGGAAGTCCCCAAGGTGCTCATCCATCCCTCTTTCTCTAATCTATCAAGAAATCTCAAGGAAAAAGAGTGAAGAGATTGAAGGTTAGAAAGTTAAATGATGATCTAGTTGATGAGTTTTGAAGGATTGTTGAATTAATGAGTTGTTTGATGAATTTTATGGGTTGAAAGGAGTTAGATCACCTTTAAATTGAACTTGGAAAGGAAAGAACTCATCAAGAAGCTTTGGATCAAGATTTGGAAAGGTAAGGGTTAGGGTTTGATAATTAAAGTTGATGAAATTGATTGATTTTTTTAGTTTAAGGTTGTAGTTGATTAATGGATGGTTTATTGAAGTATTTATGTGTGATTATTTGGCTTGAAATGAAGAGGATGGATGAAGTTTGTCATATATTAGTATGTAATTAAATTAGAAAAGTCTAGGTAATGAGATTATTTTGATGATTAGATAAAGTTATATGTGAGATTTTATGTTGATTGAAATGAAATCTTGAAAGGAAAAACAAAGGAATGAAGTGGTGAATAATTATACTAGTACATGAGCAATTTATGTTTTTATATGTGTTGAGTTTATTTTAAATGCTTAAGTGAATTGTATAAGGTTTTGGGATGAATATAAATTGGTTGGAATTGAAAGAATGCAAGAAAAATGGAAATTGGAAAAGTTTGGGTGTAAAGGTATTTAATGTAAAGAATTGGCTCCTAAAGTGTTATTCAATCTTTTTAATGTATTTTGATGATGTTTATAAGGTATTTGAGTACTTTAGTGCCAAAGAAATAAACTGAAATGGATGTGAGAGTATTAGTTGGAAAGTTGTTGGAATTGTGAAATTATTGAGCAAATATATTGAAGGATAAAGTAAATGATTAGATAGTATTTTTTTTTTGAAGATTTATGTGAGTGAATGCTTAAATTCTTGAATGGCATGTTATGTGTGAAGTTGATGGCGGAAATGTGATTACAGGATTTAGAAGCAAAAGCATCAAAAAGGGAGGTTTGGAATAAGTGGTGTTAGTGGTGAAGTAAAATAGTGAGTGATTTTATTTTATTAAGTTATTTTAATGAAATGTTATGGACATTATTTCAACTATTAAGTTTAATTAAATTCTAGCATATTTTTAGAGTTTTATTATGCATGTATATTTCTTGAATTTATATTGTAATTGGATTTATTTTTAAGTAAATTAGTAGCTTTTGATATATATACATGCATGAAATTAAGTTGACAAGATATTTCGAAAATATTTTTGATTATAAAGTTGAGATTAGAAAAGAAAGTTACAAATATATGAAAGAATTTTAGATGCCTTGGTTTACCCTAATCCCTAGTATACCCGGCCGTAGTACCATTGCATGTATGGCAAGATGGTTGGGATAGTTACTAGCTTGGGGGGTTGAGTTTGAGTCAATGAGTCGCCCTCTGCACGTATATGGTAGCGTAGGTCTGCTTGATGTTGGGAGGGGAATCGCGACCCCAAGAGTTTCCCGCATCTGTGACTACGCATGGTAGCATTCCCGAGCTCTAGTGGTGATGAGAAATTCCGTCACAATAGGACTAAGTTTCCCTGGGTTTCCTTTGGCGAGATAAAAGAGAAAATCACGTCAATAAACGTGAAATTTATTAAATTAGAAATTATTTCCAGCCTCGAGAAATAAAGAAAAGTTTATAAGAATTAATTAGTTTCGTAAATTTAATAAAGTTATAATAAAAGTTTAGTTTTATGAATTATTTTTGGGAGGATGTATACATTTTAGAAAAGGATATTTTAGTTGAAAAAGCTATCCACTCACTGAGTTTCATACTCACCATTCTTTCTTTATGTTTTTGAAAAATCCTCCCCAAGTGCAGGAACAAGCTGTCGATCAGAAGAGGCTCCATCGGACGTGTAGGTGGACGAACGCAACAATATCACTGCATAATTTTATTTTCGAAAGTGTATGTCATGCATTACATTCAACTTTTGATGAAAATAGTTGTAAATTATATTTTGGGTTGTATATATCATTTTGTAGTTATAAAATTAAATTATACATTTATGTTAACTGAAAATGAAGTACATTTATGGATTTTAAATTGATAAATGTTTGTGGTTGGATTGTGGAAACGATTTGAGGGTCTGAGGCCCAGTAGTAGAGAATGTTTGTTATAGAAGTGTTAAATTTTGAAATTTGCAGGGTGGTATGTTCGGAAAATAGCTGTTATGCTGCCCAAATTTTTATAAATCCGTTTTATAAACGTTCAAAAAAAAAAAAAAAAAAAAAATTTCCCACGTTTCCGCATTAACAGAAAGTTTTGAAAAGTAAACGGCGTAGCTTTACGGAAACTTTCCAGTTGGATCAGATATCCACTGGAGGGCTACCGTAAGGCGACCGGCAGACCTAGTAAAGAGAGGGGCTTGTTAGTATAAAAGTTAGTTATCACTTATGGTTTTGTGAAAATGATGAAACGAATATTAAGATGCATGTTTGTGGAAAGAAGTTGGGTTGTGATTGAAGGAAAATTTGGGAGTGTAATTTCTTTGCAAGAAATTTTGATAACATTAGATTTGCAACCGTTATGCTGCCGGATTTTTGTTAAAATGTTTTTAGATTTTGAAAACGAAAATGGTAAATTTTATAATTATGGTGAAATTCCCAAATCAACAAATTGAAATCAAGTTATAATCAACCCAACTAGTTTTCAATTAATAAGATTAACCAAGATTCGAAGCAAAGTTAAATGGGCAAGTTTAGGGCTTGCTCCGTGGATTTCTTTTAGCCAACTAAGAGAGTTTAAAGGAGGTCCGTTGGGGTTCCAGGTGAGGCCTACCAAATACTAGCCTAAAAGGAATCTGGTTTGGGTTACGTTAGAAAAACGGAGAGAAGAAGTAGTAAAAACGGAGACCAAAACACCAAAGTCAAGGTATTTTACATTGTGGATTGTGTTTTCTTTCCAATTTTACGATTGAAATTTGACCCCAGTTGAACAATCAACGATCCAAATCATCTTCTACTACAAACCGGGTCTATTTTGTATATTTGTTTCACTGTTTTGTCAAGTTTCAAAGACATTCTATATACTGTCATATGAATGAATGTAGTTTTCATTGGTATCAGAGCATTAGTTTGTGTTGTTTGCTAGTGGAATGATGATAAAATTACATGAAACATACTTATATGTCGAGTTTAAGGCATCTAGAACGTTGCTTTTTAAAGAACAATTGGATAAACCTGGATTTGTTCTTAGCCTTTAAATGTTAGTAAACTTCTTTATTTTGGTGTAATTGTTATTGTTATACCATTGGATAAGGCTCAAAAAGAGCTTTCCAACAATATATTATATGAGCAATTTGAATGAGAAACGAGTGAGAAAAATGCATTTAAAAATTACCCCTACAAATTGAAATTTGGAAAAACTATTTTCGAACAAATGAAAACGATGAACAGTGGCGTGTCACGTGGAGATCAGGGGAGAGGCCATGTCATAGAGGCAACGTGTCAGTCTTCGATGGAGCCATGTGGATAGTAGATGAACCAATCATGGCAAGCCACGTGTGTGATATTTAGCACAATACAATTCGGCCACGTTTCATCATGTGTCACACATTGGTAAAGACACATGTGGGAGGTGTGGCACTATCTAGTGTAGCCACATGTCACATAGAATGGATGAACCAGGTTGTGCCACATAACAAACGACATGGAAGCATATAGAGGAGCAACATGTCAGAATTGTGCCAAAGTCAGCCACCTGTTGTGAGGTGATCAAGAATAGTTGGCGTTTGCATTGCACATGCGGTTGGTAACCCACGATTGTTGGTGCATGGCCACGACAGTTGCCAGCACGTGATGCTCATGCTCCGCCAGTGACGGCAGTTTCGATCACCGAAAAATTAAAGAAAAAATTAAATAAAATAATATATAAAAATTAGTATTAAATTATATTAAATTAAATTCTTATTTCTTTTATTAACCTATTAATTTAATAAAATTTAATAATTATATTTAGTGTTAGTTATGCTAAATTGTTTAATATGTTTAACATGGTAAATTTTTGTAGATGGCCTATCGTGTTATTCATTATTTTACCGATTCTGATGAGAAAGTCGAGGAAGTCATCGAGATAGTTGAGAGTCTTAACATCATCGATATTCTTGATGATCCAGACAATATCATAGTCATTTTTATGACGAGGAGGTCGTCAAGCCTTAGATTATGTGTCTTTTGATTATCCGACCAATGTTATAGTCATATCTGATGACGAGGAGGGTGTCGAGCCTCTGGATTATATGCCTTCTGGCTATTCAACTGATATTATAGTCATTTCGGATGACGAGAATGATATCGAGATTGTAGAGATATTAGACGATGATAAGGACGTCGATGTTATAGATACTTTTGATGATGAGATGGTTGAGGTGATAGACATCTCATCAAATGAGGTGGATCCAGAGGTGACGATTGATTTTGATCAGTATTGAGAGAGTATCATGTGGAAATTGATTCTCATACCCCTTATCTGTCTAACCGATATTGTATTTTTTTGTTATTATTATTGTATTGTATATAGTGCTTTTATTTATGTTGGATATTTCAAATTATGCATAGTTTATGGATAGTGTAATTCTTTTTATTTATCATTTATAAAATCTTGTTCCATTCACATTGTATTATATATAATGATATCTATGTGGGTGTCCTAATTCAATTGAGGAATGACATTAGGACTGTTTTGCACAAATACACTTATAAGTGTGGTTTAATGAATAATTGGAAGTGGATGATGATATGTGGCTTAACTACCTTTTCAATTCCTATCCAAGGATTTTTTTTCATATTTATGAGTGTATGGTTGCTACAATATTATAGTGAAAAGATAATAGATGTACTAGTATAGATATAAAAGGATATAGATGGTGACAGGACCCTTCCCAAACCTTATCTAAGCTCTTGTCTGGAGAATCCTGCCGGGCACTTCAACGGATTCCTCGAAACCAACTTGTCGGATCGAAGATATCCGGGAAGCGAACCCTATCTTTCTGTATCCGGTTTACTCGTTAAAACTTAGTGATTTGAATTTGAATCGTCACTGGTTGGGAGTGGTAAACATTTTCTTTGATTCTTTTTTTCTAATTCATTTTATAAAAATTTCGGCAGCATAACGGCTGTATTTTTGATAAACCAAAAATTTGACCTGTAAGGAAAATAACACTTCGACTATTTCAACACACCTCCCAACTTCTTTAATTCTCAATCATGCATCATTCATCACACTTTCATAAGCATAACAATAAGCTTTAATGCCAAGTATACATATATGAATCATATATGGTATGCATGAATATATTTACATTTTTCAATCTCAACATCATGGAAATTCAAAATATACATAATTAAATACATACTACAAAAATGTATATACACGTCTTGAGCTATCGCCCACCTATCAATGTATATGCAAGCAAAAGGTCTCGATCTCGTCCGACGGTGGCACGCAATAAAAACAAATGAGCTACAAAATAAATCAGAGGTTAGTGCAATAAGGATATATAATATCACATACACCAACATAAGATTTCATTATTGACTTGAGTTTTACAACTTCTTTAAAAATTCTTCCATGTGTATCCTTGACTCATTCTAACCATCACGGGCGATTTTAGCTAACGCCAACGTGAAGCTTACTAATGCATCTCAACCACTACGTTACGGAATTTACTGCATCGTACGTAGGGCGCTAAATTATTTACTGAACAACTACAATGCGGAATTCTCTGCATCGCAAATGTAATGCTAAATCTCTAGACGACTACGAGCGGAATTTACTGCATCGCTTCGTAGCGCTAACTGTCAATTAACCAACTACGTGCGGAATTGTCTGCATCACAACGTAGCGCTATATTTTTCTATAAACTGAGCGATTACGGACGAAATTCTCTGCGTCGTCACGTAACGCTAAATCTCATAGCTTTTAAGGTATACACATGGGTTTTCATAATCAATTTCTTTAAGTGCAAAAACACAAATGACTTTAGTTTGAAAATCTTGAAAGCTTTCTTAGTTCATTTTCTCTACATACAACTCATAATCATTTTCTAGAAACATATGGATTACATAGGAATCCATACGCTTAACTTTTAACTATATCATTATATATTATTTTCGATTTCCTTTATTATATAGCTACTATAGTCATTTAACATCATCAAGAATTTGCATGACCATTTAAAAAGCTATTGAGTGGCGAACCACTTACCTCAAGGCCGCGTCAAGCGTCTCGACGAGGCTCCTGGACGCCGCTCACGTACTCGTCACCTACACAACAAGTTCTCTTTATTACTATTAACAAAAACCTCCATTTCTCAACTATACGCTAGAATTCCCAACTATGCTCAATTTTCTCTATATAGCTCTTAACTCGATTCTAATTCAACCGAGACTCTCAAATCCCGATTTTTGTGGAAAAGTTTTAGTTTTGGACCCCTAGGGATATCCCCACACAGTCCGTTTACTTGTCGGAGGCTTAAAACGAAAAATCACAATTTTAATTAAAATGGACAGCCCTTGACATAACAGATGGTAACCTGCTGCTCGGGGCTCCGTTTTCCTTCGTTCTTTTTCCTACGGCTCACTTACATCACATTCTAGTCACACGACAAATTTCATTGAGAAATATTATCGTTTGCTATGTCAAATCTAATGAAAACATCCGTTTTGGACACTTTCGGGTGCAATTTTAATGCACGTTTTGCAAACTCTTGGTTTCGGGTTAGCGACGCTAGTTTTTCTTCCACAACTAAGCTTCATTTAACTAATAATGACTAACTAAACTCATTTCATGCCATGAAAATTACATTAAGCTAGCCGTTTCACTTCTCAGAGCTCTAACGGCACTATTTTGTGCATAACTTGCACAATTTTTATCGGATTCGATCCGTTCCAAAACCTATGGTTTTCTATGGTTCCTAGGAATCATTTGAGGTGTAGAACACCCCCATATAGATCAGTTTTGGTCAGGTCTTCTCTAGGTCAAAAATTTCACTCGGGATTGCAAAAATTGTCAAATTTGCTCTATTGATCTCTACATGCCTCTCTATGCTTTTCTATGCTTTTTCATACCAAATTTTGAGTTCAAAACTATCTAAACTCAAGGCTATCTACTGCTCTTCAAGTCTTTAACACTCACATAAACATAACTTTGTCATCCAAAGCTCTCAAAATTCATTTAAACATTTTGTCAAATGGGTGGAGTGTGAGAAAAACTAATTCCCGATTCTGTTGTGAGCAAGGATATGGCAGCCCATATATATAGTTCTAATGCATCATTTACACACAAAAACTCATCATCTAAGGTTCTATATCAATCATTTAGGTTTTGACATCAATTTCAAGTGTCAAACATTCAACAAAATACAAAATTTCTGCACACAGAAAATTCAGCAGCTCAACTGAATGTTTCAACAACAAGAAGGAAGAAATAAGATGATATCTTACTTGCTTCTTGTTTAGAGGGTTTGGAGGGGCTTGAGAGAGGTCTTAGAGGGGCTGTTTGAAGCTTGTAAGGGCTGCTCCTTCACTCGTTTCTGCTGGTCGTCCAAGTTACTACAGTTCCTTCACGTTTCTACCTCTTTCACGCTTGTTTTGTTTCGGTTCTGCTTCCCCTTCACGACCAGCTCTGTTCTGCTCTTGTTAGGCACGTCCAAGCTGCTGGTTGCTTCATCTTTTCATGTCTTCTCCCTCTCTTCTTTTGGCCTTTCACTCCTGCTCTTGATCTCTTCCTTGATTCTGCTCTGTTTCAAGTCTGGATGCTGCAGCAGCGCTGCTGTCTTTGGTTCACGACTTCTTCTATTTTCTCACGGCTGAAAGCTGCTGTTTGATGCATGAAAATCGCACGTCTTTCACGCGTGATCAGCTCTGGTTTGGTGTTGCACGACTGCAGCTGTGTATTTCTCTTAGTTTCCAGCAGCTTCTTTCGGTTCCAGCAGTTTCTTCCCACTCTCTCGACTGATGACTTGTGTGTTTGCTGAAAACTTTTCAGCCCAAGTGTTATATATATACTAATGGAACTCTTCTTAATCACATCCTTGCCCCAACTCTTTTTAATTTCACTTAAACCTTTGATTTCTTTCTTGTCATGCACAGCTGCCCCTCTCCTTTGTTTTTAACTTTCCGGGCAGCTTTAATTCTTCTTTCTTTTTGTGTTTCTTCTTCAATTTGGCTTCTAAATATTTTGTGTATATATCTCATTAATGATTTATGGAATCTCAAGCTTGCCCTTTGATTTATTTTTAATTATCAACCACTTCTTTAACTAAATTAAATTTAATGATTAACTAACCATTCTAAATAACACATTCTAGATTTGCACTTACTATTATTGTTTTCTTTAGCTTGTCTCTTATTTACGAATGGATTATTTTACTATTCTTTGATCTATTTCTTTACTAAATTTATTGCGATGTTCTTCTAGAATGAGCGCTCACAAAATCGATGAATCGATTTAGATTAATACTAACTTGATTTTATTGCAATACTACTTAACTTTTTATGATCGATGAATTTCGTCGTACTTTTAATTTAATAACTTTCTGAGGCCATGAAGTTCAATTAATTAATTGTAGGGATTTATATTATTTCCCTAATCTAGCTTTTAACACTAGGAATTCATAAGTCGAGACTAGGGGTTTACAGATGGTAAGTCTCTAAATAGAAATGGATATCATTTTAGAAATGGCTTCAACTTCAAAGAATATAATTGCTGAACTAAACAAGGGAGAGAAACTGAATGGTGACAATTATGATAAAAAAAATTCAGTATATTCTTAAAGAGTAGGATGCTTTTAAAACCCTAACAAACATTATGGTATTGCCCCGATCAAGTACATCTACTCAAAACAAAAAAGACATGAAGATTTATCAGACTTGGAAAAAGAAGAATAGTATTGCTCAGATTACAATTCTAAGCAGTATGGATGATGATCTCATGTGCATGTATAAAGATTATAAGACTATCCAGGACATGTGGATAGCCCTAGAAGACAAATATGGTGGTACTTCAATCACAAAGCTGAAGAGGCTCACCATTAAGTTTGACACTTACAAGAAGCGTCAAAATCATACCATGAGGTAGCACCTTAGGGAGATGTTAAACATGATTCGTGAGCTCAAGACTATCGGGCATAATCTTATTGATGAGCAGGAAGTATAGGTTGTGATCCGGTCTCTTCCCTCTAGCTGGAAGAATATGAAGATCAACATGACTCACAATGATAACATAAAGACATTTGATGACATTGCATGTCATGTTGAATTAGAAGACGAGTACTTAGAAGTGGCTAAGGCTTCCAATTAGTAATCTTACTGATGAGCAGCAAGTATAGGTTGTGATCCGGTCTCTTCCCTCTAGCTAGGAGAATATGAAGATCAACATGACTCACAATGATAACATAAAGACATTTGATGACATTGCATGTCATGTTGAACTGGAAGACGGGTGCTTAGAAGTGGCTAAGGCTTCCGATCAGTTTTACATGGTTGAATCCAACAAGCACAAAGGTTTAGGCTTTAAGCACAAGAGATGGAAAAAGAACTTCAAGAAAGGGAATGTAAATTCCAAGTTTAAAAAGAATGACACCGAAAAGCGTGAAAAGGGCGAGCGCGCTAGGGCTAGAAAGGACAAAGCCAAAATGGTCTATTTCAACTGCGGCTAGTTGGGCCATTTTGCTCGTGAATGCACTGAGCAAAAGAAGGAAAAGGTACAATGTTACTCCGACACATTTAATCATGCTTATGTTTCTAGCTTAGTATTACTCACTGAATCCCGTCCTATATGGACTGTAGACTTAAGAGTGATCGATCATGTAGCTAGAGATCGGGGAGTGTTTGTCGAGTATTGTCGAATAAATCAAGGATCAAAATGGATATATATGGGGAATAACTCATATGTTGAGGTGAAGGGTATTGGCACTTGTAAGCTTGTTTTGTATAAAGGTCAAGTACTCTATCTTGATGATGCATTATTTGCTTCTAATATTCGACGAAATTTGGTTTCTATACTAGTACTTCTTAAATTAGGATATGTTTTAAACTTTTATGGTGATTGTATGAATATTTATTTGGATTCTGTTAGGATCGGTACTGGATGTTTATTAGATGGTTTTCTTGTATTGAATACCAAGATGAATGATTACTATGATGATAATGGTTGTTTTTCATTAATTGCTTCTTTTGACATTGCAAATGTTGATGTTAATACTTGGCATGTTAGACTAGAGCATATTGACCAGGATCAAATGAACAGATTGGCCAAAGAGGGACTTTTAGGTTCTTTCAATAAGATAAATTTGTCTATATGTGAAAAATATCTAGTAGAAAAAACAACTAGAAAACCATTTGGAAAAGGAATTAGGGTTGAGAATCCATTACAGTTAGTGCATTCTGATATTTGTGGGTCTATGAATGTTAGAGCTAGAAATGGTGCTTCATATTTTATAACTTTCATAGATGATTACACTTGTTA
Source organism: Litchi chinensis (assembly GCA_019925255.1). Classification (NCBI taxonomy): domain Eukaryota; kingdom Viridiplantae; phylum Streptophyta; class Magnoliopsida; order Sapindales; family Sapindaceae; genus Litchi; species Litchi chinensis. The sequence continues at coordinate 24,046,762 of CM034470.1, read as the reverse complement.
TGGTCATATTTATTTAATATCTCATAAATTTGAAACATTAGATTGTTTTAGATTATATCTAAACATGGTGGAGAATTAGTTAGATAAAACTGTCAAAGTCTTGTGAACTGATCAAGGACGAGAATACCTCTCTAAACAATTTGAGATATTGTGTCAAGAGAAAGGTATTTCTAGACAATTAACCATTCCTAATACTCCGCAACAAAATGGTGTAGAGGAAAGAAGGAATAATTTTTTTTAGAGATGGTAGGATCTATAATATCACAAATGAACCTCTCAATATCTTATTGGGGAGATGCACTATTGACAGTTACTTATATTATGAATAGGGTCCCTGCCAAGTCAATATCTTCCACACCCTATAAATTATGGATAAGTAGGAAACCTGATCTCACCCACATGCGACCTTGGGGGTACGCAAGATATGTACATGACTTGTTCAGGAAATATGGAAAGTTGGGTGCTAAAGGAAAGAAATGTATCTTTATTAGATATTCTAAGTACTCGAAATGATATGTATCCATAGGAGAAAATTCAGATTGAAGCATAAATGAATTAGAATCACGTGACATGAATTTCTTTTAGAATGAATTTCCTAGTAAGGGTGAAGTTGAAAAAGATTTATAATTTTACGAACTGAGCGAATTATATGATGTTATGTATTCAAACACTCAACTAGAGGTAGATAGAGAATTGTCTGAATACTCTATCACTAATGGGAGTGATAAAGCTATTGAAAGAGCCCCTACATTCGTTCCTAGTGGGAACATAGGGATTAATGAATTAGTACTCTCAAAATCAACAATTCGTAGAAGCAACCGTAAGGTTGTTCCTCGTCATCGATTTGAGATCGAAGGGGAAGCTTTTATGCTTGCTTCACATGATAATGATACGCTAAAGAATGTAAATGACATTCTTAACTCACCTGCTAAAGAATTTTAGATTAAAGCTATGCAAGAAGAGATTGAGTCAATGAAAAGCAACCACATCTAGAACTTGGTTAACTTACCATCTTATCAGAAAACCATTGGAAACAAATGGGTTCTTCGTATCAAGCGTAGGGCAAATAGCTTAATAGGAAAGTATGAGGCGAGATTAGTCGCGAAAGGATATACTCAATAGGAGGGTATAGATTATGAAGATACCTTCTCTCCTATGGTAAGGTTTGCTTCAATTCACCTTGTAAATGTATTGTACTAGAATGCAATCATTTATGGAATAATAAAATCAATTAAATTTTTTGGATGTATAATCGAATTTTAGTAGAATTTCCGAATGGATCTCAAAATTGAAAAGTAACATGGTGATTTATTAAAAGTATATGGTGCAATTAGTGATAAGTAAATTTCTGAGAAAGGATATGGTCAAATAAATTAACTAAAGATTGGTATAAGGACACTTTTGGAAATTGAAATTGTATGAATACATGAAAGTGTTGATAAACTGATGCTAAAATTGTAAATTGAAACAAATGGCATGCTTGCAATTAAATGTCAAACTTGAGGGGTAATTTGTTAAGACATTTAAAGTCTATATAAAGAGAAGAAATGACTAGATTTTTTTAGAGAAAAGGAGAGTAGCCGGCAAAAGAAGAAAACTGTAGGGGTGTTTGACAGAAACAAAGCAGAAAAATGGACCTGGAGTAGCAACTGTGTTGGTGGATTTCACATCATTTTCAAGTGGTTTTTAAGCCATTAAAAGGTGGAGAACAAGGCTAGGAGTGATTTCCAATAAAGGTAAGTAAATTCCAAGTGAGAAAGTTTAAGTTTTCATGGTGTTTATGTGTGAAAAATGGGATAAATGCTAATAAGCTGTATGCACTTCTAATGAAATTTTTACGCATGGATTTAGAGTATTGAAGCTTCAATCTTGAAGAAAAGCAAAACAAGTGATCCAATGTAGTTTGGTGAGCATACTAACTAAGTTAATCTTGTGATTTAAAGTGAGATTGATGTTGTTTAAGATGACGATTAGTTGCCATGATGATTAGTGTGATTTTAATTGAATTTCAAGTAAGAAATTTGAAGAAGTTTTGATGATATGATGAGTATGGAGCACGGCTAAGGAAGGGTTTGTTTGATTCAAGTTGTGGTTGATGTGTTTGAGTGAAATTCATGCATGTCAATATGTTAGAATATTGAAATGTGATTGTTAAAATTTGAAGTAAAAGTTTGGCATGCAAGCTACTATGAATTGGTTATGAGTACATTAAAGTGTTATACAATTATTTTTTGATGATTTGAATAATTTTATGAGTTATATGGATGATAGGATTGACTTAAAATTGAAAGGAAAACTATTAGAATGTTAAATGTCACTATGCAGCCAAACTTTCCATAATTACAAAAGTTTAATGTTTTATGGAAATAATTGTATATGAGTGAATTTAGTTGTAAAGTTGCTTAAATATAGAATGAGAAAATATGTAGGTCACGGGAAACGAAGGAAATTTTAAACTGCACGTTATAATGAGGCGAGTTAAAATAGGTAAGTGTCTCTTCCAAAATATTTCCGAATAATGATATTTTTATTCATGTGATTTAATAGTTTATGTTTAAAGATTTTGCGTTGAAATGTTTAAAAATGATTTTAAATTAAATAAAGTGATTGAAACCTCCTAAATGATTTATTAAAGTTTTGAGAAATATGAAATGTGAAATAATGAGAAACAATTGTAATAGAAATGTTTTATGAGCCTATGGTACGCCTGATAGGTATCCCAGGCAATAAAGATAAAGTTAAAGATAAAGCATAGATTTGGGGATTGTGGTATTGTCCTGCCCAGATATTCTGAAGATGGTGGTTTCATCCTGCCCAGAGATTTGTATTTTTACAAAGATTTCTTATCAGAGTACCCGAATCTGTGCATGGTAGTGTTAGGGTTGTCTGTCACTAATAACAGGAGGAACTGAGTCATTTAGTCAAGTTAGTATGTCGTCTATACACGAATTAGGGTATATTATAGTTAGTGCCTTATCAGACAATAGGTTAAAGTGAAGGTAACTTCCATGGGGGCCTAAGCGATGGTACCTTCCACTCGTACCTAGGGTACCATGTGGTATAGACAAACAGTGGTTAACCTATTTTCATACAGAGATTATCCAAAAGATTTATTTCCACCACTATTTATTTTTTACCGTAGAAAGTTTAAAAGCATTTTAAAATGATTTTCCGAAATCAAACTTATAAAGAATGAATTATATTTATAATGAAATTTTATTAAAACATTTAAACTTAAAGATTGATTTTTAGAAAAATTGACTTTAATTTCATAATGTTTAAAGGTTTATAAACATGTTTTAAGATTTTAGGGAGGTTCACTTTGTTAGAAAGCAAAAACAAAATAGAGATTTGTGACACTCACTAGCTCATTTAGCTCACCTATATTTTATGTTTTTATAAACAAAAGCTCCCCAAAGATAGGTACAGATACTAGTGCGTTCGTAGCAAGGACTCCGACATAGGATTAGATAGGCTGAGTTGTGCGTGTTGTTATATTTATGTATAATCATTATAGATGTTTTTTTTAAGAGAATTGAATGCTTGTAAATTATATATATTCATTTGTATATATTTTGGAAAATGTATAAGCGTATATATATGTATGACTTGTGAATGGTTTTCAAATTGTCTTTGAATCTGCGTGTATGGTTGGGTTTACTTATGGTTTCGAAATGAGAAGGGCCTAAGGCCTAGAAGTTGAGAAAATGTTTGTTTTTAGAAGTATACAAAATTTATGTGATTTGTTAAACAGTGGCATATTTAGAAAAGCAGATGTTATGTTGTCCAAATTTTTATTAAATCTATTTTATAAATGTAAAATAAAAAGAAAATTCTATTCCAAAAGAAATTTCTAGAAAGATTTACCGCAAAGAAAAATGGCTTAGTTTCATGGGAACCTTTCAAGCGGATCAGATATCCATTGAAGGGTTATCGTGAGGTTGCTTGCAGGTTGCCGATAATGTAAAAATAGAGGTATAAAGACGGGGCCCGTCACAAAAAGTTTGCAAGTTCAAGAGATCTATTTATGGTTTGAAACAACCCTTTAGACAATGGTACCTTCGTTTCCATGAGGTAGTAATATCCTATGGATTCCAAATGACTGAAGAGGACCATTGTGTGTATGTCAAACAGGTGAAAGATAAATTCATAATTTTATCTTTATACGTGGACGATATTTTATTAGCTAGAAATAACAAGGAGTTTATAATAACTATAAAGGAATGGTTATCCTTAACTTTCGAGATGAAAGTGTAAGCCCTTAGTCTCGGTTCTAAATTTCTTAATGTTAGGCGTTAGGTTATGAAATTAAAAATAATAAATCTCGCCAACTTTAAATTAATCAGGGACATCGAAGAGTTAAAAAGCAATTATAGAAGTATACGATATTGGTTTAAGAAGGATAAACTTGAATAAGGGTAAAATCGTATTTTTACAAATAAGAGATAATTTATAAGTAACAATATGGTCAAGTTCAAAAAAATAAGAATTATATATAAATATTCATAAGTATTAGATAATTACCACTTGATTGAAATTAAGATTTTAATGATAGTCAAAACAAGTCAAAGAGGACATGATGGGTATTTTAGGAAAGGTAACTTATATATATAAGTGACACTTAGAAAAAATTTTAGAAAGAAAGAAGAAGAAGTCGTGAAAGTTGAGAGAGGGAGAGAGTGAATGGATGGCAAATCAAGGGGGAAGAAGAAGTGAGTTTTTCCAACCAAATCCAAGCCTCCAAAACAAAATTTTGTGTTGATCTAAGCTAGGAAAGCAAAACCTAACCAAGATTAAGGTAAGACATCATCTTCGCTCTAAACTTTGATAATGGTTGGAGTTGTATGGGTATTATGATAGTTATATTGTTGTAGTGTATTGTGATGAGTGTTTTACACTTAAAACTAGTGAAATGTCATGTTTTATGGCTTATGTGGAATGTGTAATGTCATTTTGTAGTGTATGATACGGAAGTATAGATGACATGTTGTAGTGTATGGATGTTAGACTAGGGTTTATAAATGGAAAATCTTAAATGATGATTTGAGGAAGTGAAATGTCAAATAAGTTACACATATGTTGTTTGTTGAAATGTTTAAGAGAGTAACTTAGCGAAAATAGTGAAGATAAAATGAAATGAAGTGTTGGATGAGAATGTGTGGGTGTTATGGCTTATGTGGAATGTGTAATGTCATTTTGTTTTGATCCAAATAAGCTTAGATTCACACATAATAAAAGTTAGAAAAACATATAGAAGTGATAGAATTGTCAAAAGAATAGTATTGAGCTAAGTTGAGAATCCCGAGCTCAATGAAGGGGCTGTGATGACCTACACTATTCGAGCTTATTCAGGATTGTTCTAGATCTCAAAACATGTCTAGGGGTCATAGCAAACCATAGAAATTGAAAGAGAATGATTTCGATAAAAATTGAGCAAGTTATGACTCAAATAGTGTACGTATGAAGTCGTAATATGAAATATGAGTGTAAATGCGATCTTTGATGCATGAAATGAATATAATTGATCATAATTAAGTAAAATAACCTTAGATGCGAAAGAAATGACATCGTCGCTTGTTCGATGCAAAAATGTGTGTAAAAAAGTTTTGAAAAATAGGCGTTTTTCATAGGTTTCAACCTCCTATACTTAGAATTTTTCGAAATTGTTTTACGGACGACCTAAGTGCGAGTTAGGGAGATGATTAGAGCGATATCGGAGTGAAGAAAATTGCTAGGATGGGCCCTAGCATAGCCTTGGGTTTAAGGGGTCCAAAAACTGTGATTTTGTGTTTCGGGCCTCCGACGACCATTTTAAACATTTTAAAGCATCCCTAGGTGAAAATAAATAAGGCCCGTGTGAAGAAATCAAAATTAAAGAGTCTTGGTTGAGTTAAAATCGAGTTGGGAAGGTTATAGTGTAAAGGGTGGTCAATAGAGAAAACTTTGTTAGAAATGTTATTTTAAGTTTTGAGTTATGAAATTGTAGCAAGTGATAATAAGAAATTTACGTGTAGGTGACGAGCGAGCAAGCGAGGCACGAGAGGCTCGTTGAGACGCTTGACTCGAGCTTGCGTGAATTGAGGTAAGTGTCCTACCTCAAGCTCCAAATTTCAAGTTTTGAACGAAGACAACAATGATTTTCAAGCTCCAAATTTCAAGTTTTGAACATGGAGTTTCTTATAGAATTCATAAAGTAATGGAATCAACAGAAAGTCGCTTTTAAAATATTCGAATCGCGAAAATTGTAAGAGTTTGAAAAGTAAGAAGTTTTGTGCTTTTGCACTTAGCGAAATTAGTTCAAAACCCATGTATATACCCTTAGATTATATGAGATTTAGCGCTACGTGACGATACAGAAAATTTCGTCCGTAGTCGCTTAGCCTACAAAGTATTTAGCACTACGTGACGACGTAGAAAATTCCATCCGTAGTTGCTCAGTTTTCTAGAGTATCTGTAGCGCTACGTTGCGATACACAATTCCGCACCTAGTCGTTTAGATTCCTAGTTTGGCACTATGTAGCGATACAATACATTCCGCTCGTATTCGCCTTGAGTTATAGCACTACAGTTGTGATGTAAAAAATTCCGCATTGTAGTTGCTCAGATACGAGATTATTTCACACTATGTTGCGACACAGTAAATTCCGCATCATAATGGTCAAGATATCTCGATAGCTTTACATTGACATTAGTTAAAATCGTCTGTAATGGTTGGAGTACTTGAGGGGTATACATGGAGTTTTTAAAAGAAAAACTTTAAAAATCGAAAATTTTAATGTTAAGTAAATTATGGATTATTAGATAATTATATGATCATATTGTGTGATTTTGTTGTATTAACATGTTTACTTGTTGTGTAGCTTGTATATACTATTGGGTGCTGTGGTAGGTAATTGTGGACAGAGAGATCATCTCTACATATATAGGTGGGCGAGTCACGAAACATGCTTATATAAATTATGTGTATGGGTTGAACATATTACTCATGAAGAAACACTTGTATTACACCATAATCTTGTTATCTTGCATTTTGGAATTGTATATTTGTAGATGTTGTTGTAAATGGTTGTGAACTTTTATGTGTAAACATGCTACTATGGATTCATACATATTGATTGTGAAAAGTATGGTGAAAATGCATGTTTGTGGATAAAAGTAGTTGGGTGGAAATGGAAAATAGTCAAAGTGTATTTTATTGCACGTAAAAATTTTGGAAATCTTGAAAATGCAACCGTTATGCTGCCGAAATTTTATAAAATCGTTTTAAATGGAATCGCGAAAAATTTACACCAACCCAACTATTTAAAAAGGAAAATAAAATGTTTAAGTTAAAGCAAGTAAACGGGCTAAGTAATTCAAGGGTTCGCTTCTCGGATTTCTTCAATCCAACAAGTCGGGTTCAGGAAGTCCGCTGAAGTGTCCGGCGGGATCCTCCGAACAAGAGCTTAAAGAAAGTCTAGTTCGAGTCCTATCAAAAAGTCATGGGAGAAGCTACCTATATTTTAGGAGTTAAAATTAATAGAGATCGTTCAAGGAGAATTTTGGCTTTATCACAGGAACCTTACATTAAAAAGATTCTCAAATGATTCCATATAGCTTATTGTAAGCCTACAGATACTCCCATCTCGAAGGGACAAACTTTTAGTCTCGAAATGTGCCCTCAAACTTCACAAGAGTGTGAAATAATGCAAAGAGTTCCTTATTCCAATGCTATTGGAAGTCTCATGTATGCTGTCATGTGCACGGGACCTGATATCTACTATGCAGTTGGATTAGTTAGTAGATATCAATCCAATTCTAGACAGAAACATTGGATCGCTGTGAAAAGGATATTAGCATATCTGAAGGGGGCTGTAGACTACTCCTTATGCTACCAAGGTGGTAATATATGTATAGTTGGGAACATAGACGTTGACTGAGGAGATGACTTGGATGAGTGAAAATCTACTTCAGGTTATGCATTTTTGCTCAGTTAAGGTGATATCTCTTGAAGTAATAAGAAACAATCATCTATTGCATTGTCCACCACGGAATCTGAATTTATTACGTGTTCAGCAACAGTTCAAGAAGCAATGTGGCTTAAGAGATTTTTAGAAGATCTAATTTTAGAAGTTGATGCGGAGAAGCCAATTACCATTTACTGTAATAGTCAAACAGTCATTGGCTATACTAAAGATGCAAATATCACAGTAAATCAAAACTTATAGAGATTAAATACAATTTTGTCAAAGATATAGTGACAAAGAAAAGTGTAATGATCAAATATATATTTATGCATGAGATGGTTGCTGACTTGTTTACAAAAGCTATGACGAGAAATGTTTTTAAGTCACATGCTAGGTCTTTAGGTCTATGTATATTATAGTATTATAATTGTCACTTTGAAATATATCCATTTGTGAATAAATACATTAGATCTATTACATAATACTAGCACATATTCATTTCACTTGGATTATATAAAATATGTAATCAGGTTAGAGACTAGTATTCTTACACGTATAGTCACCTTGGTTGCTAGGAAGATAAGCCAAGATGAGACACATATATTTTAGAGAATAAATTGGAGTTTGTTCTCTCAAGGACTTAGAATATATGAAATGTTGTTTTGGCCTTAGCCAAGATAAGGTTCTATAGTAAATATTAATAATAGAACTGCTTGTGCTATATCCCCACCATCATGAGAACCTGATTAAGCTAGATGTGAGTTTCTTAACAAGAGGAGCTTAGAAAGCGAGCTTTTTAGAAACTCAGGTTAAAGGTTAGGATAACATCTGAACTAAGATCTGTACAGTGAATAATCTAAATATAATAGACATATGCGTCCTTGTTGAGGGGCAAGATTCACTATAACATATGTTTCATACCGTGTGTGTTTGTTGTGACTGATATAGTTATTGAGTGAATTTATCCATAATTTCTCATTGTGTAAGTTCCATTGAAGTTTGTAAAAATTTCTACCTATGTCCTCAGTGACTATTCACTTTGTCTCAAAGTAACGGAGTGATGCTTATATTATTAGTGTGTTTTCTATGGCCATGATAATGCAACCTATGGGACATTTCTTGATAAACCCCGATTCTAGTTTCATCAGAGAATTCATTTCTGGCAATTAGATAGAGAATAAAGAGTCCAGAAATAGTACAAGGGGCCTAGTTAGAATTCGATTATATTTATAAGGCCCTGAGTGTCGTGTCAGGAAGAAATGAGAATTTTCGGTGAATAATGTTCGGACCAGAACGAATAATGATTTTTCCGAAAAAGTTATGAAATTAATGTTTAAGATTGAATTTGGACTCGGTTATATTGTCTAGGGTCATACATTGAGATTCGGTGGGAAACGAAAGTTTTGGACGAATAGTGTTTTTCGGACGAAAATTTTTGGATGAATAGTAAAATTTTCAAAAATTGACCATTTGAGTCGGTTTTAAGTGATCCGAAAAAAATTACGATATTGCCCTTTTGAGAGATTAATGGGTTTTAATGAGTTTAAACCCAATTAAAATTTTTTCAAAGTATGAGATTGATAGATAAGACACCCAATTAAAGTATTTCATGGTCAATTTGAAGATTAGATAACCATGGAATATTTTCAGAATATTTTCTGATCGAAATGAAATTAGATTATGAAAAAGGCAAAATGGACATTTTAAGTTAAGTATGCATGGATCATGCGTAAGCATAATATGCGAAAGTTTCAAGGAGTGTAACCCAAGTGAATGAGAATGGATTAAAGAGAATGAGCATAAAAATTGAGTATTTAAACTATAGATACATATAAAAAAGTTACCGATTTATTCGACTGGATTTTGGTTAGAAACATTTTTTTTTAAAGTATATATGAGAGGTATTAGGCCGAAATTGAAGCTTATAAAGTCAATTTGGCCATAAAATGTGTGTAGGATATTTATGGAATATTTTTTGAAAGGATTAGGTATTGAAAGTTTTATTGAAATGAGAATTCGAATTTATACACCAAGGGGTAAAAGTGTAACTTTCATGTAGGATTTATATGCATGAATTTATGAAAATGGTATGAGCGATTTACATGGGAGTGATGTTTAAAAGAGATGGAGTAAGCCCTGATTTCTGTTACGATATATAATCGATATTTTTTTATATATCGCGTAATTCGAAATCGATTTAGCTTTCACCCAGATTTATTATTTTATGGTATTAAAAATCTTCAATTGAGTTACGGTCGAATCGTATGCCTCCAGTAGTGTTATTTGAGGTTTATTATATTTTCGTATTACAAATCGGATGTCGTTTGGTTGACCCCGGTACGATTACAAAGTGATTAAGAGTGAATTATATGTTAATCAAGCGAGGTGAGCTCACGGAATAAAGTAAAAGATATTTTAATTCAACCAATAAGAAAAGAGATAAGTGACTTGAAAAGTAGTGGCTATAGATGTGTCACACATCATCAAGTAAATGATTGAAGGAATAAATGGATTAGAAGGTACCAAGTGGACCAATAGAATTAAAAATTATATATTTTTGAGCACTAGTAAGATTATTGAAAGTTTAAGATGATTAAATGAAATTTTTTTTTAGAGACTTAATTGTAATTGAGCATTAGTATATATATAAGTAGAATTTTGTCTCATTCGAGACATTTGTTGCTGTGAAAAACAAAGAAAAGAGAGAGAGAGAATCGAGTGAGAAAGAGAGAGTCGAAAGTGCGACGCAAGAGAGAGAGGGAAGAAGAGGAAGATCTGACCCGAATTTCGCCACGGTTTTTTCATGAAAGTTGTTCCTTGTCATCTCCTCTAGCTAACCCAACAAATTTGAAGCGAAAAGATTGCTTATTTGGTGAGTTATTTTAGTTTAAAGTTTGATATTTCATATGAAAACCCATCTCATCTCTTCTTTTTTTTTTTCAAATTTGAGTTTAGGGATGATGAGAGGGAGGTGTGAGGATGATTTTGGTGTGATTTATAAGTGACTTGGTGGAAGAAAAATAGGTGAAAGAGAGAGAGAAAGTCGCAGTCAAAAATGGGTGTTGTGGGATCCGAGTTCGTTTTCGATTCGAATGCATTAGATGGATGTTTTAGAAGTTAAAAAATAATCTTATAAAGTTAAATTTCAAAAATGAAAAGTTTAGGATCGATTTCAGAGTTAAACGGACGAGTTGAAGGGTGTTTTCCTAAATCATTCTACATGCGTTCGTTTAACGTTCGAAACCATTTATTTAATCATGGTTGGGTGTTAGAACATTAGAGAATTGATTATTGAAGTTGTCGGACATTCGAAGTGAAAAATTATTTTTACTAGTAAGTGAAATCGAACGAATTTCGTTCCGAGCTTCCGACGATGAAATTGAGTATACTGAGGTATTCCTAGGAAAGAATAAGTATGATTCATGTAAATAAAACGGATTTCGAAAACCCGATTGAATAGAAATTTAGATCTGAAAGTTTAGACTTTAAAGGGTATAAATAGAAATAAATGAGATTTTTATTGATTTTGAATATTATTTGAATGAGTTAAGTGACCCTAAATGGATATTTGATGTTTTAGAGTAAAAGTGGAGAGTTCCGGAGGCATACGGAGAAGGATCGGATTCTATCCTAGGACGTGTTGTGAGTGAAGTTTTTATTAAAATTTATAGTACATTTTATGTTGTACACTATCGAGTTTATAATTATTTATTTGAATTCATGAATGTTAGTACATTGTTTTAATTATGATTTCTAGCATGAAAAGAATTAAAGCTTATTGCATGAAAAAATTTTAAAGCTTGAGTTGAAATAAGAAAAGCTAGTATTTAGAACCATTTGATATGGTTTAGTAATATATAAGCATATTTAAGACATGCTAGAGATTAAGAAAATTATTTAGGCTTTTGCCTTAAGAAATCAAAGATTTTTGAATAAAGTAAAATGATTTTAGAAATGCCTTTGGTTTACCTAGCCAACGATGAGCAGCGAGTACTTGGCTGAGTGCCCTATACGTGTATGGCTAGTTGTGAGTAAAAATCTACCCTTTTCAAGTGTAGTTTGTTTACAGTTTCTTGTATGGTTATTGGTATTTTATTATGTAATTGAATTGTATATTGCAATTATATTGAAATTATACCATGTGGGTTTCTAATTGATTTCATATTTATACTTAGAATGTATAAAAATCAAAGATTTTAGACGTTCTGCCTTAAAAATGAATTTATTTCAAAAGATTGAGTAAAAGTATTTTAGTATGCTGATGGTTTACCCTAGCCCCAGTTGAGTACCCAGTTGAAAGCTCTATGCGTGCATGGTAGATGTGAGAGAGAGTCACTAACTGAGTGTGGGGTCCGGACGACTCCTGAGAGAGAAAGTCAGTTGTGTCACCCTCTGCACGTATAGGGTAGTGTAGTTTAGACCGATTGCGTAGGAGTAACGCGTGCCCAGAGTTCGCGCATCGGTAACTATACAGAGTAAATTCCTTAATTTCTAGTGGTTAGCTAGAGATCTTATGCTGCCACGACAGGAGTAGTTTCCTTGGGTTACCATTCAGGCAAGAAATGAAACAGTTTTAGAAAAAGATTTAGAAAGAGTTTGGAAACAGTTTGTAAACGAGTTTCAAAAGAGTATTTAAAAAAAAAAGAAAAAAAGAATTTTAGAAAGCAATTTAGTTTTTGAAAACTGTTTTTGGGAGAATATTTTATATAGAAATGAGTTTTAGTTTATATAAATCATATCACTTACTGAGTTATACTCATGTTTTCTTTAAATGTTTTTCTTAAAAAATTCTCCCACAGGCACAAGAGCTAGTCGTTCAACTGACGAAGTTCAGTCAAACGTGCAGGCGGACGCATAGGACGACACTTATTACATGTTTATATTTTGTTAATTTGATCATGTATATGTTTATGTATATAGTTGTAAATATTTTAAAGAAATAGTGGATGCATTAGTTAAAACTGTTTTATTAAAGTTTTGTGAAATTCAATTTTCAGATTTTATTTACTTGTTTGTGGTTGTGTTGTGAGAAATGAGCCGGAGGCTCTGGAAGTTGAAAAATAGATTTCATAGAAGTGTTTTTATAAACTGTATTTGAAACTTGCAGGGTGGCATTGTTTAGAAAACAGATGGCATGCTGTCGAAATTTTTATTTAAAAGCAAAAATTTTTTATCACCGTCACCTTGTAAAAGAAGTTAAAAGATCTAGCAAAATGATTTTACGATGCCCTGACGGGGTTCCTCTAGGCTGAGTATAGGGTTCGTGGGAATTCTTTCGGGGTGCTACAGGGTCTTTCTCGGGTCCAGAGAAGGGATTCGGGAAGGGTCCCATCATTTCTATGATGTCAGTCATTTTTGTTGATCGAGAGATAAAAGTAAGATAAGAAGATTTAATGAATTTTATTTTTCATATATTTACATGTCGACAAATTGTGATTTGGAATCACAATTGTAATTATATGAATATTAGAGGATCAAGCATGTTGTGTTCAAGGGATCGAATATGCTTGAACAAATAAAATTATATTAAATCTAGGACATAATAATGAACAAATCGATAATCTCTTGTATAGAAATATAATTGAGATTTAAAAAGTAAATCCTATCATAGATTTCGTTGTTCATAGGTCACACAATGTATTTACCTATATGAATGCCTGTACTCCTTATTATAAAAGGGTTACTAGTGTTTTTTCTCTATTAGTTCTATTTGGCCTATCTTGTGTAAATGGGAGATATTGGGTTATATGGACCTTGGGTCGAGTTCACCCAAGATGGCCCAAAATCGAACTTGGATTCAATATCGAGATCCTGGATCCAACATATGTTGGATGAAGTTTGTTAACTACCAGTGATAGTTTTTGAGGGTTAAGAAATAACTACTACAAATTAGTTATTTGGGCAATAGATATCTGTTTTCGAAAATGCAACATATACATGCAAAAAGAAGAAACGAAAAACAAAGAGAAAAAGTAGTGAAAACAGAGAGCAAAACACCAAGGGCAAGATATTTTACATTGTGGATTATGTTTCCTTTCCTATTTCGTGATTGAAATCTTATCCCAGTTAAATAACCAGAGATCCAGATCCCCTTCTAATGGGACCCGACCTAAATTTCCTTTTCCGAAACTCAAGCGAGCCTATCTAGCACCCCACGAAACTCTTCTGGACTTTAGCTGACAAGACCAAAGGAACTCCGTGGAGCGAACCCTTAAATTTGACCATTATTAAACATATGAATTAAAAAATTTTAAAATTTCCATTTTCTATAATTAAGGTTTTCTCAAAAATTTCAGTAGCATAACAACTGTTTTTCAACATTTCCCATCCTTTCAAATCACCTGAAAATAATTTATAAATACTTTAAAAATTCATACATTCTTCTCCACTCCCAATTTGGACCTCAGGTTCATCTCAATCAAAACCTAGCCATAATTAAACTATTTCCACAAAATCCATTTCAAATTTTAAAATTATATTTTCATACATACAATCAAAAGTATTTACATATAATTCAAATGTTTCGTTTACTATAACATAACACATCACTACAACGTGGCAAACTTTACAAACTTATTTACAACCAAGAACATAAACATGTACATGATTTTGTCTTACCTATAGTTTGTACAAATATGATTTCACAGAAGCATCGATCATATCCAATCCACCTAGTCTAAAGTAGAAGAATGGGCACCTTGATCACTTGTCCCTATACTCGAGGAAGTTTTCATAAACAAAGTGTAGAAATGTGAGCTAAAGGAGCTCAATGAGTGGTTAATAATTATTTGCTAATAAAACTTATTTTTTCATAAACATACATCCCAAAAATATTAAAAAGAAATCTCTATATAGTTTACTAAAACTGTAACTCTTATGCATTCCATAAGTAGCTTCATGAAACTCATATTTATGCATAAAAACATAATAGTATCACATATCTGATGTTGAAAGCATAAAAGGCATAATATACTAAAATTGATCATTAACTTTCAACAATCATATAAAAATAATATCTTTCTAAATCTTCACAACTAGTAATATGATTCTCTTACTAAAGCTATACCAAATGGAAACCTAAGGAAACTTATATTACATGTCAACTATCCTAATTGTAACCCCCTATGTTCAATTTTACGTTTTATAGTTTTAGAAGCTAAGTTACCTAATAAAAAGGGTAAAGTAGTCAACGCCACCCTTCGAATAATGTTAAAATACGAATAGATGCTTTAAAAGTAGGAAAAGTTGAGAAAAGAGCAAAAAGGGCGAAACGATCATTTCGTGAATAACATATATGACTAGATGGCAAAGTTGTAAAACTTTGATTAAGTGAATTTAACAATTAAGTTATATGAAAATTTGACTAATTACTTAAAAATCAATTGACTTTTATTAGTAAATTCAAGGACTAAGGGCAAGATGGTAATTAATGTCATTAAAAGCCCATATAAATATAAGAGTGGTGGTGATAGTCACTCACACTTAGCCAAAAAAAATCAAACAAAACATAGAGAAACAAAAGGGGTGGTGCACGGCAAAAGGGTAGAAGAAAAGGGGAAGAAGACCAAAGCTCTCCAAGCTAGTTTTGAAGCTTCCAAACCAACTTTCCAAGGCAAAACAAGCTAGAATAACCAACCCTAAACAAAACTAAGGTAAAATCTCCATGACTTTGTTTAGAAATGGTAATAGTTGGATTTTTGAGTGTATTGGTTGGTTGGGTTAGTTTTGGTATGTAAATTGATGTGGGTTTTTATCTAAATCAATAGTAGAACTATAATAAGTGAAAAGAAAGTCTAGGTTGCAAGAAATGATGCATGAATTTATAGTTAGAATTTGTATGGGAGAAACCCTAAGTGGAAATTTAAGTAGGATTTAAACAAAATAAGTTGCCTATAACTTGTTTGATAAAATGATTGAAAGAAGTGTAACATGAAAAATTGAAAAGAATGATATGGGAGTGCATGGTGTGTGTCATGGCTATAGGAGGAGTGTGTGATACTATTATGTTTTAATCCCCTTGAGCCCTAAGATATGCTTATCTAATGTTAGAAAATCATATATGAGTGTTAGAAATTAAAAAGGAAAACTAGATGGTATTGTTTGTGCATTTTTGATTTGATGAATGACAGTAACTTATGCATGAGTTTTGTTGATGTTTATGGCATATTTAGGATCCTAAAAACCTGCATGAATGAGTAGGAATCAAGGTAATTAAGATGGACATGCATGGGTGCATGAATGGCATATCATCTAGTAAAGGGTGGAATAGTAAAGATGAAAAGAATAGTAGAATGAGAAAATGAGCACTTGAAAGGGATATAGAGACCTATACTATTCGAGCTTAATTGGAGTTGTTTTATACCTCAAACCATGCATAAATGTCATAACAAATCATAGAAATTTGAAGGGAAAGGTTTGGATAAAAATTGAGGAAATTATGGCTTAAATAGTATACATAGGTAGTCGTAAAGTGAGATGAGAATGTAAATGCATTCTTTGATGCATAAAATGAATGTATTCAATCATAATTGAGTAAAAGAACTTTAGATACAAAAGAAATGACATCATTGCATGTGTGATGCAAAACTGAGCATCAAAAAGTATCGAAAAATATGTGTTTTTCATAGGTTTCACCTCTCAATACTAAGAATTTTTCGGAATCGTTTTACGGAGGACCTAAGTGAGAGATAAGGAGATAATCCAAGCGAAAATGGAAGTGAAACAGCCCGCAAAATGGGCTATGAATAGTATTCTATTTTAGGAGGTCCGAAAATTTCGACTTTTCGTTCTAAGCCTCTGAAAATTATATGGACTACGTGGAGATGTTCCTAGGGGTATAAAAGTTAAAATTTTGCAAAAAAATCGTAATTAGAAAACCTCGGTTGAGTTAGAACTTAGAAAAGAAAAATGCAGTCAAAAAGGGTATCGCATGGGGCTTTTAATGTTAAAAGTAATGTGTGTAATTTTATATAGCACATTGTGGCCTATTTTAAGTAAGAATATGTAATGCAGGTGACGAGCAGGTCGGCGAAGCATGAGAGGCTCGTTGACGAGTATAGCTCGCGTGGTGAGGTAAGTGTTCTTCTATCACTTGCGTTATTTCAGTTCTTCATTTAAATACATATATTATTGTAGCTAAATGACTTCAAAAATGATTTTCAAAACTATGAGTTAAAGTATTGAAAAATGATTTCTATGTCGGATCTATAAAAGAGATTGTAAAAATAAAATGTTTACGAAAAGAAGTAATTAAAGAGATTTGTAAATCATGTATACCCCCCCCCGCCCCCTTGCCCAGTTTATGTGAAGATTTAGCACTACGCGGCGATGTAGAAAATTCTGTCCGTAATTGCCCAGTTTTTCATTGTATCTAGCACTATATGTGCGATGCAGAAAATTTGCATGTTATCGTCTAGATTTATAGTTTTGGCACTACGTTGCGATGTAGCAAATTGCGCTCGTAGTTGCTTAGAATTATAGCACTACAATTGCGATGCAGAAAATTCCGCATTGTGGTTGCTCAAATTTGAGATTGTTTTACACTATGTTTGTGATGTAATAAATTTCGCATCGTAGTGATTGAGATATCCTAGTAGCTTCATATTGGTATAAGTTGAAAATTGTCATGTGATGGTTCGAGTACATGAGGGGTATACATAGAGTTTTAGAAGGAAAGGTTTTAAAATTGAAAAGATTTAACACCCAAACAAGATTACCAATTTTGATATAATTATATCCTGATGTTACTATCAATCGTTGAACTAATCTTTTCACCTTTGTGTAGCTTGTATATTGAAATAGGTGATTGACTAGGTGATTTTACATTCTGAAAACCTCATCAGATATTTTAGGTGGGCATCGACTAAACATATTGGATAAACATCGAACAAAATTTGTGGATGTGTAAATATTATAACTAGAAGATTGCATGTGTGGAAATTGTAGTCCATATTTTAATGTGTATATATATAACTGAACACCTGCACATGATACACCACTATTACCTAATATATCTATGTATATATATTGATACATATATGTAGCATGTAAATATTTATGATAGTGATATATGTTATGGAAATTATTCATTTGTGAGAATGTGTGTTGTGAATTTGAATGAGAAAATGCATGTTTGTGGCCAAAAGAAGTTGGGTGGTGAATTGAAATAGTACGAAGTGTGTTTTTTTTATAGAAAAAATTTTGGAAACCTTAAAAATATAGTCGTTATGCTATCGAAATTTTTGTAAAATTGTTTTGAATCTAATTGCAAAAAATTTATACACCACCCAAATTATTTACAAAAGAAAAGAATACATTGAAATCGAATTAAGAAATCGGACAAGATTAAGGGTTTTGCTCCACAGATATTCTTTTATTCGACAAGTTGAGTTAAGAGAAATCCGTTGGAGTACCCGGTGGGATCTTCCAAATAAGAGATTAGAGAGAGTCTGGTTCGGGTCCTGTCACTAGTGCTGCACAATGTGATGTCATGTGTTGACTAGTCTAACGCCGCACAACGTGACTCTTTGAGACCTCTTATCACCACCTAGTGGAATTCTTCATCACATAAATGATGAGAATAAAGAAACATCACCAAAGGATCCATTGCATGTTCTAGTTGGGCCAATTACAAGAGCAAGAGCTAAGAGGCTTAAAGAAGCACTTAATTGATTATT
Source organism: Litchi chinensis (assembly GCA_019925255.1). Classification (NCBI taxonomy): domain Eukaryota; kingdom Viridiplantae; phylum Streptophyta; class Magnoliopsida; order Sapindales; family Sapindaceae; genus Litchi; species Litchi chinensis. Next base: position 24,028,140 of record CM034470.1, on the reverse strand, counting down.
TCAAGTGATTTGGGCTGATTTTAAAATGGTGGATTTCAAGATGAGCTCAAAAGAAAATCAAGGTTTAATCAATTTAATTAAAGCAATTAATGAGCCTAATTCTAGCTAATTTCTTGCCCATAAAGACTTTCCAATATGAAGATGATTCTTGGCCATCAAAAACTTTCCAATATGGAGTAGATTCTTGGTCATCAAGACTTTCAATATAGGCTGATTTTTTGCCAAATTTTCAAGACAATTAATTGTCAATTTTTATTATTTATTTTGCTGATTGTAAGGGCTTAATTGCCTAATTAATTTTTTCCTTTTATGCTACTTAGTATTTTGAGCTATATAAAACAATGTAACCCTAAAGGGGAATTCAGTTGATGATTAATAATAGTAGTGAGAGTATTCTCTTTGGTTTTTCGTAGAACTTTTCGAACTTATTAGGATTTTCCTATGGCATTCGTCATAGACTTATCAATCAATTCTTCCATCATTGATTGTGGTGTCTTCACCATACCAAGATTCTTGCTTCCATATAAGCAACGGGTCGAGGTTTTCCATATAAATCTGATTCTAGACAATCTTGGATCCTTACTTGATTCACGTGTTTTGTCAATTCTTGGCATGGTTCGTATCATCTTATCACCAGCTAGTTGAATTCTTCATCACATAAATGGAGTAAGATACTATCTATAAGTGTAGAGGACGACACGATAGACTCAATTTCCCCAAAGTTAGTAACACCCCCTCCAACACTTGCCATATATATAGGGTACCACTGTCGGATCTTTAAACGTAAATTTTGGGTAAACCAATGGCTTTCGAAAACATTCTTTGCTATACTTTAAACTTAACCATACTAAAACATGAAGCATATTTCTTTTAAAAATACTAAAAGCATTCTCTCTACTTGATACATAAAAATATTCATAAACTAACATCTTTAATATACTTTAAAACATGCATACAAAAAGCATGAAAACATATTGCTTTTAAAAGAAATACTAAAAGCATTTCCCTTACTAGATGCTTAAAATATCTATAACTAATATCTTTAATAAAATCTTAGTATTCATTTCAAACATACTTCAAAACATGCAAATATTGAGTTTAGCAATTCATAAGAATATACTTACACTAAACTTGATAAGAAATCAATTAAAACTTAATAAAACTATCCACTCACTATTTACTTTCCAAACACTTGAAGAGATTTCTCAATGTTCCTTCCTTGCTTTACTTTCCAAATACTTGAAGAGATTTCTCAATGTTCCTTCCTTGCTTTCACCTCCCTTACAAGTCATATACCAAAATAAATTTCATCACAACTAATTTGACAAGACCCAAACCAGACTCTCTATAAGCTCTTATCCGGAGGGTCTTACCGGGCACTCCAACAAACCTCTTATAACCTTACTCATGGTTAAGAGACCCGCAAAGCGAACCCCTGAGATACTTTGCCCATTTACTTTACTTTAACTAAATCAATTTCCATTTCTTTGAAAATAGTTGGGTTAGTATGAATTTTTCGTGTTCAATTTAAAGAAAATTTTACAAAAATTTCGACAGCATAACGGTTGTATTTTTAAGATTCCCAAAATTTTTACCTGTAAGAAAACACACTTCAACTATTTTCAAGTACCACCCAACTTCTTTTATCCACAATCATGCATTTCACACCACAAATACACACCAATGGCCAATTGTAAACCGCATCATGTAATATGTATATGTGTACATATATCATATAAAAGTTTACATCATTATTTACACCAAGATAAACTTTGAACACATGTTACCAACGATTCAATATTATACATGCATTTTCTTATTTTCTAGATTCACAATTATTGACATGAGTTATATGGTATATTCTCCGATGTTGCCCACCTATATTTTTTGATGAAATGTTTATTTGGTTCTTGAACCCCTATAGGATACCTATGACAAATTTATAAGCTACAACAAAGAAAAGTTGTCAGTTCAACAATGTAAGGTAAGGTATCACTAATTAATCATAAATGGATTTAAACATTTAGAGTTTTCAAAAACGGTTCTTTTCTTACTAAAAGCACCATGTGTACCTCTAAACTCTAACCACACTCAACATGGTCTATCACATGACGATTTTTAACTGACACCAACCGTGATGCTGTTGAGACGTCTCAACCACTACGTGTGGAATTTAGTGCATCGCAGGTGTAGTGTGAAACCATCTCAAATCAAAGCAACTACCTGCAGAATTTTCTGCATCGCATATAGTAGTGCTACTGAGCTCTACTCCTTGCAACTACATGCAAAATTTTTTACATCGCATATTGTAGTGTAATTTCAGCTATAAATTTTGGCGATTACGAGTGGAATTTTCTGCATTGCAATGTAGCGCAAATAATTATAAATCTAGATGACTACATGCGGAATTTTCTGCGTCACATGTGTAGCGCTAGATCCTATGAAAACTAAGGGATTATACATGGTTTTTGAAACTTTTCTTACTAAGTGCGGAAAGCACAACTCATTTATCTTTTAATGCTTTTAACTAAAACTTAACACTCATTTTGAAAACAACTTTGTTTTTGATTCTCTTTTCTCAATCACTACAAGATTCTTTTACAAAAGTCCGAACTTATATTTGGAAATCATTTTATAACTCTTTTAATGATAAGACTTACAATTAAAAGTAAAATTGAAATAGTGTAAGTGGTAAAGTACTTACCTCGATTCCAACTTGTCGGAGGGCTCTAATGAGTCTCATTTGCTCCACTAGCTTGTGTGTCATCTGCACAACATGTTCTTATTTAAAATACACTACAATGCATTATACAAAACCACACACATTACTTTTAACCTTAACAACTCTTTACAATGCCCTTTTGACTACAACTTTCTCTTTTAGATTATAACTTAACCGATGCTTTCTAATTTCAGTTTCTTTGTAAAAGTTTAACTTATATACCCCTAGGAACATCCTCACATAATCCATATAATTTTCAGAGGCCCGAAATGAAAAGTCAAAATTTTTAGACCCCCTAAAACAGAATACTGTTCATAGCCCATTTCGCAGGCTGTTTCACTTTCGTTTTCACTTGGATCATCTCTCTATCTCTCACTTAGGTCCCCCATAAAACGGTTTTGAAAAATTTTAACTATAGAGGGGTGAAACCTATGAATTACCCCTATTTTTCGACACTTTTTCATGTCAAAATTTGCTCTTTTCGTGTTCTAACCTCAATTCTTTCGTATCTAATATTCTTTCACTCCAATATAATCAAATATATTCATTTCATACGTTAGGGAATGCATTTTACATGACATTCCGTAATGCCCTTTAACTAGGCTCTTAATTCTCAACTCATCTCTACACTTTTCCTTTTTCAATTCTACCACTTCTATATATTTTTCTAACTTATAATATGTATGTATTAAATCTCAAAATGATCAAGACACAATGGGGTCACATACCCCTTTCCTTGGTCGTGACTCCCTTGTACACACACAACATACTATTTTCTTCAATCTCCTTTTTAAATGTTAACATTTCCTTAATTTTTCTAACTTCTAACATGATTAAATCAAACTGTAATTACATCTAAACTCAATGGGATCACATATTCATCATGGTGACCGTGACCTATACATGCATACACAACACTTCATTTCATTCAACTTTCAATATTTTCACTAACTTATTCTCTTAGACATTTTATCAAACACTATAACTACCTTCAAATCCACTTTCATTCTAACTCAATTCTTTACACTTGTTTTTCATAAAATTCATCAAATACATCATACAAATTTATCAAACATTATCTCTTCTAGCTTGACCGAACCTCACATGCTTTCTATTTCAATTCTTCAATCTAATTTTAACATTGAAATCAATACACAAGCTGCCCCCTTCAATTCATCCAACACCTAACATAATTTACCTATCCAATTTCATCATTTCTTGAACAAACTTACAAATATTCAAGTTCAATCTTTCACTTTATTTTCATACAAGTTTCATATCACATGCAGCTCCCTAAACTGCTCAAAATCAGCTCATACAATATCATGGAAAATCAAGACAACATGTATACCATGTCTACCTCCTTTGGCCAAATTACATTCATCTTCATTTCCATGATCTCATTTCATATTTTTAACCTCTTAATCATCATTCTAACATAATTTCCAGGACATAACATCCTCAAATTTAATTTAAAACAAGTTGGAACCAAAATCACCATGTTGACCAAACATTGAAGCAATTTATCAAACAATTTATCTTCAATTAACTCTTATGCTTTAACTCATCCATAACAGCCCATGTTTTACACCAATTCAATCATAGTTTCTTCACATCATCTCACCCTAACATAACCGATATGCATAGCAATATATATATATATATATCTCAACATATCATCATACTTCTCACGCATCTCAATCACAATCACAATCACAACAAAAACATTTCCAGCAACTTTCATCTTTACTAATCACCATCATACTCAATTCAAATCACAATATTTTTCAACCAAACCACTTATCAATATTCTTTGATGTCTTGGATTGCTTCTCCACTTGTTTTATGGCTCAAAACCTTGAATTAAATCATGAAAAACTCATCAACAACCAAGACAGCTCACTATACTGCATCCAACAGCTTTTTCATATAAACACATCATGAAAACTCAATTCTTAACTCTCCAAATCACTTGATTCTTGTTAAATAACTTCCCTAGACTTGTTTACAACCCTTTGGGGGCTTGAAATCTGTTGAAAAATGACTTGAAAATGTTGAAAAAAAGCTGCTATTCAGACTTCTTTTCTGCTACCCAAAAATGCTCTGTTTTCTGCTTTAGTTTCTGGTTTCTGGCGTGTTCTGCATTTTTCCAGTAGATTCTCCACTTTTTATACTTTTATTTTAGTTAGCTAATTGCCCCTCAAGTTGGTCATATAATTACAGCTTTTGCTATTAATTTATTTGGATTATTTTGCCCTTCTTTATTTGAGATATTTCTATGATATGCCTACTAGTTCTTTTTTTTTTTTTTAAAAAAAAAAAAAAAATTTCACCTACCACACTATTTAAATTAATCCATTCACTTCAACTCTTTCTTGGAAGCCTTTGATAATAATTTTCATTTTATATCACAGATAAATCATCATGTCACCTTTCGGATTCGAATTCGTTTCCGATCCATTCGAAACTTCTATTAAAATCCGAATACGCGATTTCGAAAAATTAAGTAACTTTATAAATTTCAAACGAAGGCAATATTATATATATATACACATTGTTTATGCAAGGTTTTCTTTACAGTACAGAATTCAGAAGAGTGACATCACACCAGCACTCATATATATATATATGCTCGTATATGACAAATGACCATTTTGCCCTTTATTAGTAATTGACTTGCTATTTGACTTAATTGATTTCTAAAATCTCTACTAACATTTTAATGTCACTTTATAGGGTTATATTTATGAAATTTACTATTCTCACCCTATAAGTTAATTACTGCTACTTAGAATTGTAAAATTATGAAAAAAGGGCTTACATAATCCATTTGGAGCCAATGCCAATTACACCTTAACTCAACTAAAAAAGCCTATACTAAAATGTGTACCATAATTCACCTATTTAGCCCAAATTTTACATTATATACTTAGATCCTATTTTTCTTTTCATTTCTTTTACTCAAACTTGCTTGAATACTTACATACTACCATGAAAATAGATCAAAATGATTAAATCACATCTTGAACACCCAATTCATACCATGGCTAAATTTACACACATAGGTATCCAACTATTTCTTTCATTTTCATGGCTTCCAAAGGCATTAAATTAGACCACCGTTTATTAAATGCCCTAATACCAACTCAAATGAAGTTTTTGCAAAAGTTACCTAGAACCTTAGAATACTCACCTTGGTCACTTGCTTATCTAATGGTTTCCTTTGAATTTCCTTTCAATTACACCTTTGAAAACAAGGAAATCTACTTCTAAACATGCCAAAAATTACATAAACTCATCAAATTATCATCCATCCAAGAAATCATAAAAACACCATCAGAAATCAAGTAAACTTACCACTTTCTCTTCAGCTTCTTTGCTCAATCCTTACCCTATCACCAAATTAGTGAGGATTTAATGATTTTAGTATCAAAAAGTGATCAAAATTACCTTGCCCTTCTTCTTTCTCCTTTGGCCGAATCCTCTCTTCTTCTCTCTTAATTTTTCTTCTCAATTTTTCTACACAATTCATGCACAATCAACTTTATATAGTCCCCCTTTCAATTGACCAGAATGCCCTTAAACTATTTTCAAAATGACAATCAAGTCTTTAGTTACAAATAGTGGCATTTGATTGGTCCATGACCAGCTAATCATTAAACTAACTAAATCTTACTATTCTTTTTGTTGCATGACAACTAATTAAAAATTTTAGTGTTTTTCATGTGGCCTTCTCTTATTGGTTTATTTTGGTTCACATGGATTGTGTTTTTCTAGGTTTCATTCCATGTAATACCCACATGAATCCATGTGTGCTTGAATTTTAAAAGGTCTAATTTACCCTCTAATGAATTAACTTCTCATTCATGTCTAAATAAATTCCAAAAATATTTCATGGTCATTCAATCATCTAATTGACCATGTAATACTCTAATTAGGTAATTTATCTCTCAATTTCATGCTCTAAAAAAAATTCAAATGGATGTAAAACCCTCAATACTCATTATTCTCTAAAATGGGTGTTATTGTCTAATAAACGTCGAATTACTTGAAACCTATTCAAATGAACTTATTTTCAATCAATTTCAGTTTCTTTTCACTCTAATACTTATTCCGAGACTTTTGATTTGCGAGGTCCACTTTCTGAAAATCACTATTCATGTAGACACTATTCATCCAAAAATACTATTCATCGAAAAAAATAAAATAACTAATTTTCATAAAAAGAATGAAAATTTTTAGGTTTTACACCTTCTACTGCAAACTGGGTATGTTTTGTGTATTTGTTTCACTGTTTTCTCAAGTTTCAAAGACATTATATACACTGTCACGTGAATGAATGTAGTTTTCAAGTAAAAATTATTAACGTTGTATTTATTTGGTTATGTTGTTTTTATTTATATAAATGTTTTATTAGCACGCACTTGGAAGAACTTTAACAATTAGATCTTAATCTTTTAAGTGGTCCTAATTTGTTGCAAAGGAAACATACCCCTTTATTTGCAACATGGTTCAAAGATAAAGTGAGTTCACTATCTTATAAGTTCTATAATATGTTATCTTTATCTTAGTTTTTTATCTTTAATAATATAAATCGTAGTGGCCTAAAACAGGTCCTCAATGAACCAAATAGCTTAAATATGCCTCCAACTCTAAAACTACTTGTATTTGGACCGGGTATGCAAGTCATATGTTATTCAAGCTATATTGTGAATGGGAAACGATATTGTACAAAAAATAATGAGAAAACTACATAAGATAGTGGTGTTTCTCTTGAAGAAAAAACTATTTGCAGTGAAAAAGATGACGCTCAATTTATCATTTATCAATAAGATGGTCTACTATGGAGTTTTAAGGGAAATACTTTTGTTGGATTTCTTAAGATTTTGTGTTCCATTGCTCAAATGTAATGGGGTGGGTAGTAAGAGTGATGTTAGAGTTGAAGATGGGTTTGCACTAGCTAATTTCACCCACATGTAAATAAATGGAATAAAGATCCTTTCATTTTAGCCTTACAAATAACACAAGTGTTTTACTTTAGGGAAAATGATACATCTAATAGGTATGTTATTCTAAAAGCATCTCCAAGAGATATTCATGATCTAGAAAAGTTTGAGAGCATGCATATATGACAACTACCCTATTAGAAGTATCTGAATTTGACTCTAGTATGAATGAAAGTGAGGATTATGCTCTGATAGATTGTAAAGAATTAGTTGTAAACACTAGTGTTAATGAGTGTAATCAAATTTTCATATTTTTTGCAACATGTGTGCGTGTATGTATTATTTGTATATATATATTATGGAGAGATAGAGTCTCTGTACTGGTTGGATTTGTTATAAAATTACTTTGTTGTTTAAATTAAAGGTGAACTAAATTTTTGACTAGCTCAAAAAACAGAGTAAACTCTATCAAAATTTTCATAAAATTGATCGAGTTTATATGTATTGTTTTATATATTGAGTTTATTACTCATGTGTTTGCTTCAAATATATGTTATTTCCATAACATTTTTAGATGTTGGTTGAAGTAACATCTACTAGTTAGTCTTTAAGTAGCTTGAGTAGAGAGAAGAAAAGAAAAGGAAACGGTCCCAATCATTTGGATTTTGAAAAAATGGCCAAAGTTAAAGCCACAGGGATAAAAATTAATGAGATAGGATAACTAGTTGAAGAGAATTCGATAATTTATAGTTCAGGTTATGGATCCATTATAGCTTAAATGATACCCATAACCTATACTAACTAGGATAAGGTACTATAGATATTAAAAGATATCGTATGGGAGAATATAAAAGTACGTTTGTATTGTGATATTGGTTTCATTTATTTATAATATTAATTTTACATATTTAATTTTACAAAACTTACAATTGAAGATACGATTTGGTGTTGATGATACTTTGAAAACTTAGACATTGAAATCAATGAATGAATATTGGCAACATTATAAAGGCAAAGTAACAAAACAACTTAGAGAGGTTCCTTTTGGTCCTGATGCATAAAGAAGATACAAAATGCTAAAACCACATAATGTTAGTAAGTAGGATTGGAATGCATTTGTCAATAATCAGTTGTCTACAGAATTTGAGGCAATTATGCATTCATATTTTGAAGTTGGCATGTTAACCTTAAATGGATTTCGATTTAATTTTATAATATTTTAGGCTACTAGTAAGCATTATTATGAGTTTTCAAAGAAAATTTATATCCCACATACATCAAGTCGTAAAGGAATGACATCACTATGAGAAGATTTGGAAAGAGTTAAAGTTTGCAATTTCAATCAGATTATTATTAGTTATCATTGATTTTGTAATGCCCTCTCTCACGATTGTACCGTGTCCATGTATGAGATGAAATAAATTTTATTTATGAAAATAATAAAAAGAGATTTTAGAGTATTTGGAAATGCAATTTAATTTTTATAGAGTTTTCGAGATAATTGGGAGAAATTTTTATATTAAAAGTTGAGGGTAAAATGGTAAAAATAAAAGATTTTATCAGGAATGGTAGAACTGTAATTATGAGGAAAGGACAAGAACATTGGGGAAAGATGAAGAATTCTCTAGAATCTGGTAAAAATGTAATTTGAAATAAGTCCAAGGGTGGAAAGCTTAACCCACGCCTATAAATATAGGTGTGTGGTGAGAGTGTCGGTGGGAGAAAGATCTGGAAAAGAGAGAGTGAGAGAGGAGCTATCGCTGGTAGAGGAAGAAGAGCAGATCTGTAGCTGTTCTGGTCAGATTTCTACCATTTTTGAGAAAGATCAAGCTGATTTTAAGGTAAGGAACCATATTTGGTAAGATTTAAGTGATAAAAATGAGATTTTTATGATTTTTGGTGGGAAAGAAAGCTGTTGAGAACACTTTTTGGTGTGCAGTTGTGTAACCAAAATTTCTGATATGTAGATCTGGTGGATTGAAGCTGTAGCAAGAGAAAAAGCAGAGCAAAAAGGCTGAGCAAAGGTCTGGTAAGTGAAATAGCTGAGAATGTTGTTAATTTATGGTAGTTTAAGTTTAAATTGGGATGATTCAGTTTGCGTCGCTGAACCTGATAAGGTCACGACTTAGTTTTGGTGAAGAACTGATGATGCATTGATTTAGTATATGTGTGGTCTGAAGTCAGGGTGGGAGCTCGCGAGGTGTGAGCTAGAAGAGACCCTTAGTACGCTCAGCTGGTTGAGATGGTCAACTGGGGAGCGAGATGGGCTATATTTGTTGCTCTCCACCTTGCCTGTCTAGACTAGGCTGGAGCGCGAGCTGGCAAAGAGGAGCTGAATAAAGTCGCAACTCATCAGGAGTGCCTAGTCGAGCTGGCCTAAAGCCGTAGCTCGCAAGAGCGAGCTGAGAGGTATGAGGAGCGACCTGAGCTCGAAGAAGATCTCAGCTCGCTAAGGGAAGGTGCGACCTAAGTTGGACAGAGTAAGAGCTCGCTGAAGGTACGAGCTGGGCGAGCTGAGGTGCGAGCTCGTAGATTGCAGCTCGAGCTGGACTGATAGTATTGCAGTCCTTAACAGCTTGTATGGATTCAGAATTAAAAGATAATAATTTAGTTAGCTAAGTGAAAGTTTCGTTTATGAATAAGTGTAGGTGACAGCGAGCTGAGGGAGGAGGTTGCTGAGGAGCTCGCAAAAGCATTGGTGTAAGAGAATAGGACAGCAAGCGGTGAGTGTGAAAAAGAATTTATCTATTTTAAGATGCTTTTTAGATTTTCTTGCAATTATTATATAAAGTTCTTATAAATTATTTTTAGCTCATCAGTAGTTCGTGTTAGCATGGAATTTTAGCCTATTTGAATATAGTAGAGCAAAAAAAAAAAAGAGTAAAGATTTTCAGTGACTAGTGGAACAACCCAAGCTTATTGATAGATAGACCTTCTAGCATTTTTGACCCGACCGGTATACCCCACAGTGTAGGGCAAGTATTGGGAGGGTTAGTCTGCTAACATCGAGGGGATAGAGTCTGTTATGTTTGTGAGTCGCTTGCTATACCGTGGGGTATTGTCTCGCTTGCGATGTGCGATGATAGTTCCGCCACGCAACTGCGAGATGTCTTTGTAGCTTGGTCACTGTGCGCGATAATAGATATTCCGTCATGTGACCCCCCTCCCCCCCTCCCCACACTGAGCGAAGCTGGTCTACCCGTTCATATGGTTATAACTTCCCTTGAGTTCCTCATTAGTACAGATTTTAGCAAGATCAGCATACCATTGAAAAACAGATTTCAGAAAGAAATTATTTCAGAAAAAGGTTTCAAATTTCTACGAAAAATTTATGAGACTCAAGTTTCTGAAAACAAACCCCTTTTAAAGAAAAATGTTTTTAGGAGGTATTTTATAAAACTTAATCAAACCTTCGCACTCACTAGGCTTTATAGCTTACTGTTATTTTCAAAACCTCCCAGGTGCAGGTACAAAGAATCAAGGTATCAGTCCGCAGCAATCCGACTAGGTGGGTCAGACAACTGATGACGCAGCATTTCGTTTTGTGACCATTGGGTTTTAAATGTTTTTATCATGCTATTAGACGCCTTTTAAAGATTGAATAATTTTGTGGATGTTTTATGTAATCGCGTTGATATGTCTACTTTGATTAATATTATTAGCTATATTTATCAAAATGCTTTTCAGATACACTTTTGAGCAAGTGGTTCATAGGTACGAGTTCGCTCCACGACGTCCTTTTGGGACTTGGTATTTAGATTTCAGAAGGGCCTCGTAGGGTGCCCAGCAGGAGCGCCGGGTCCATTAGAGGGATTTCGGGTCGGGTATTGTCAGATTTTTCTCATGGATATATTGATTTTTATCATGGATTTTGATAAACTTTATGATTAAACACAAAAATACATATTTTTGTTTTTTCGAATATCAATGTTAAAGTGTGAAAAAAGTGGCTGAAAATTAAGATCCCGAAGTTGATAAAGTTGAAACATGGATAGCCAGTCACACACATAAAGATGGGACATCGATGAATGAGAATGTTGTTGAAAAAATTGTATGTTACATTGATTTGGTAAATTATTATGTTGATTTTATTACATGTGTTTAGTTTTTTTAATGTTAATATCACCTGAAATCATATATAGGCATAAATAGTGACATTACATCAAGAATTCCAATCTTCAATTGGAGATGACATTGTGTCTCAAGTTTTAGATAAGAAGCATCAAGGTTGAGTTCGAGGATAGGGTCATAGTGCTACACCTTCAGCTGTACATGCATCTATGGTTGGTAGACAAAACTTTGCATAGTACTAATAACATGTCGATTGTAAGATGACAACCATGAAATAGACAATTACTAATTTAACCAATTTGTTCATGACTCATTTGTTGAATGTAGATCTACCTTAAGTACTAGCTTGTATTCCTCGCATATAATTTGTAAATAACTCAAAACTTTTAAAATTTGTTTACTTTCATTTTTGGTACTTAGTATTTTTTTTTTCTATATCCATGTTTTCTCACAACATGCTATTTATTTTTTTTTTTTTTGTAGACACAATATTCAAGTGAGTGTAATCATATTTTCATATTTTTTGCTACGTGTGTATTTGTATATATATATTGTTTGCATATATTATTTATAGAGAGATGAAGTCTCTGTTTTGATTGGATCAATTGTGAAATTACAGTAGTATTTAAATTGTAGGGGAATTAAATTTTTGCCAAGTTCGAAAAATATGGGAAACTTTATCAAAATTGTTGTAAAATTGAGTGAGTTTATATACATTATATATTGAGTTTGTTACTTATGTGTTGTAAAACATGGGTATTTCATTTTTTATTTTTTTTTTGTATCCATGTTTCCTCAAAACGTGTTATTTATTTTTTTCGTAGACACAATATTTAAGTGACTCGTAGACACAATATTTAAGTGACTCAAATCCTATGAGAGATAGTAAAAGTGTCAAATTTGTTGAACCTTCTGCGAAGGTAAATATTCATAAAATTTATATTTACTGTTACAACTTAATGTCATATATAGATATAATTATTTAAATATTTTTATCGAAGTAATTATTTAAATTTTTGTGCATATATGGTCATTCTCTTGAGATTCTACAAGTCAAGCTTGTGGATTGAGTGGAAACTATTGTTTTATCTCAAGTCAAGCTTGTGGATTGAGTGGAAACTATTGTAAGTTATTAGACTGGATGGATAAAGAAACAATAGTGGCAAAAGTGAAAATTGACTCCAAAGATCTTAATGCTAAAATTCATCACCTTGAGCTTGATCCAAATTATTAGCGAGTTTGTGTGAAAAAAGTAATGATAAGTGTTCCACTACCGTGACCTACCAGCAAGCTGCTAACTTTACAAAATACATTATATTCATTCATTATTTTGCAAGCAAAATACATTGTATCTTAGAATTATGTACTAATATGTTATTATATATCATGATGTATGACGGGCCCCGACTCCTACTTTCCAGGCGACCTACCTGGTAACCTCATGGTAACCTTCCAGACGGGATCCTCTTTAGCTGAAAGGTTTCCGTGAAGCTAAACCTTTTTAAAACTTTATTTAGAAAATCCATTTTTGAAACTCTTTTTATAAATCGTTTGCCAGCGAAATTATGTGGGAACTTTTTCGATTTAAAATTGACATTTATGAAAAAAAATTTGTAAAAATTTCGACAACATAACGGTTGTTTTTCTGAAAATACCACCCTATAAAATCATTTTCAAAAACCTATACACTTCAAAATTTGATTTAATTTCTCAACTATAGGGCCTTAGGCCCTTCTTCCACAATTCACACATAATAATCCCAACACAAGTATTAACTCAAAACAAGTTTAAATTCTGAAACATGGTATGCATGATCAAATATATACAAAACTCAAATACGGAATTTATATTTACATATAATTCAAAATATCCATATGTTTAAAATCCAACTATCATACATGAAATTTATGAGAAATCACAGCTGCACTCGATGGTATGTGTAACTACTCCTGATGAAAGGTCCTTGCTATCTAATCACCTGCACCTATACCTGATCCTAGGAGGTTTTTATTTTAAGAAACAACAAAACTAGGGTCAGCAAAATATGCTCAGTAAGTGTCATTAATTTATATTCAAACCATTACTAAAAGTTTCCTCCCTAAAACCGTTTTGTAAACTCATTTCATATATAAAATCATGCTGTAAAATTTAAATACATAAATTGAGAACCATAAACATTTCATAGCATGAACATTCATTTGTATTTTACACATGTATCATAACTCATGTATAATGTAATAACTTGAAAAACAATTATTAATATCGATGATCACTCTCATATATTTTTCAAATAACGAAATGTGATTAACACACTATTTTAAACACTTTCATTTGCTTTTCTGTTATAAAACACCTCAGTGATGATAATTTGTATTTTCAAAAAGCTTTTATTTAAAATATGTCAATCACTATTTTTAATCCATATGGTATCCTATACATGTGGCAGAGCGGAATTTACCTTCGCACAGGCCATCTATTTGGTATCTGCTAGCGGAATTTACCTTCGCTAGAGGAGGCATTTACCTTCGCTCAATTCATTTAACCGGTATTTGTGTAACGGAATTTACTTTCATTACGGAGCGGAATTTACCTTCGCTCAAGATATTTAATCGGTAATACCAAGATACCTTTAAGGCATACCATAGGCTCATAATTCATTTTCATTCATTTTGCTTTTTGTTTCAATAAATCACTCACACTTCGAGCAAAATATTTAATTTATAAACAAATTATCATGCAATTCGGTTTTTATATGTAATTTCTTTTATCACTTAACAATCCTTTTTCAGAACTCATATTTCCTTTTAGAATTCACATTTCATACGATGCTTTATAAATTCGTGCAATTTGGTTCTCTTTCGTAAAACTCATTTTCCACATAAAAACAGTTTTACAATCATCAACAGTATGAATATATATTAACATACAATTTAAATGTGAATAGAAATAATATCGTTTCAACATTTTTATGTTAGGACACTCACATGAATTTCCTAGCTCGCTAGTAAATTCTAATAAATGGGTTATACTCTTTATGGCCTCCAAATAACCTACACATTTCCGTACTATATTTTCAGACCACGATACAACTAACATAATTCGCACGAATATATTCACACATTAATTCAATAAATTGTTCAACCAATTCCATGCTTCAAAACACCCTATATTAATATGTTTTAACTCTAACATCCGTTCACAATTCTAATCATTTAAACACTATAAACACATTAATTCAAAAATAAATTCACGCGAACGAATTTAAACGATGATTTTGGACCTATAATTTTCCATTAGGCTGAATTCAAGACAAGTATTATCATCATTTCTTTTCACATTTTCACATCAATTTACGTTCGAATACATCACGAATTCAACACTAATTTCACTTACAACCATTAAACATCACTTTCGAACGATTACGATACATTAAATCACAAAGTGACCAATTAGTGTTCAACGATTTTGTTTTCGATTTCCGACCCTACCCTAACATTTAAATATTCCCTAAAATCACACAAACCAATCGAAAATAATTTTAAAATGACTATTTTACCTCTTGACTGAAACACTAACCTCCCCCTAAATCAATTTTCCAACTTATTTCCAACATCCAAGACACATCCAACACATGTAAAACACATCCATAACATGGAAAAATCATCAAAATTCCAATCAAACCACAAAATTCCTTCCATGGCCAAAACTAGAATACATGTATTTTCGTTTTCGAAATCAATCAAACACCAAAATCATCCACAAACCAACCTCCATACTAACGAGGTGGTATATCCTAAGACCTCACAATTATTTTTCCGAAAACTTAACGAAATTCTTCGGAAACTAAAACTCACCTTTCGAAAGCGTTGAAAATGCCTCCTAGATGCTCAAATCCTCCATGCATGTGCCTTATCCTTTCGAAAATACCATCATCCCCTCATTGCATGCATTCGGTCACCATCCCCTTTTGTAGCTATGACTCTTTCTTGCTCTCTTGTGTTGACTGTGACACACTTTTGCATGAATCACTTGTTTTGCTAGCTTTTCTTGAATAATCTTTCAAAAACTAAGAGAGGAACTTGAGAGAAATGAAATTACCGTGAGATGAGGAGTGGACCGAGAGTTTGTATGGCTTGAGGGAGTGAAAGTCGTGTGGTTTTTGAACGAAATGAGAAGGAACTGAGAGATGAGGAGATGATAGAGTGGGAGAACAATGTTGGACCGTGAGGAAAATGAGAGATTCGTGAGTTAGTAGCCAAGAGAGAGATAGCTTTGAGAGATATGCATGTTGTGTTGACCGTGTATTTTGAGTAAGAGCTTGAAAGTGAGAGAGCCGAGTGAGTTTGAAACAAAAAATGGAAGAACTCGTGAAAGTGATGATATGTTGACCGAGTTTTGCATTCTTATTTGTTTAAAATTTGCTTTAATCATCATTTAACATATAAAATATATATTATTCACATACCTTGACCCTTGTCTCCATTTCATTTTGTTTGTTCAACACTTGGCATACATGCGATGCTTCTTCTTGACAAGTGTCCTCCATTCGCATGCCACTTGTCCTTCCACTCTCATGCGTCCTTCTAAGCTTCTAAAAGTCTCTTTTTGTATCCAGAATCCTCTCGGGTCCATCTGAAAATTTTATTGAAGTCCAATTTAAAATTCAAAAACTTTGTTAGTATTCAATTAATTGTCCTAGTTCATTTGTTTTTGGATTTCGAAATCATAGACCATCCCCAAACTCATCCGAAAATCTTACGAAAATTTAATTATTTATCCGGGCTCGAATACTTTAATAACTTTATTAATCCAAACATATGGGTAGGATTTAAAAGGTTACTTGGATTCCGGAAGAGCATGTTATAATATAGGATGACTTTAGGTGGTGTATGTTAATTTTAAATAATATATATATAGGGTCGTGTTATGTGCACCGAATGTATCCATATAGTTAACAAAAAATATATATAATTGCATTTTAAAATATGTGATTGTAATTTATTATATGTGAGTACAACTAAATATATGTTATTACAATCAATAAATGTAATCACATTGATCACAATCAGTAAATGTGATCATATTTACTAATTGTAATTACACATGTTTGGTTGTAATCATATATAATAAATTACAATCATACATTCTAAAAGGCAATCACATATTTTTTTTTAATCAAGTGTATACATACACTAGGTGCATCTTAGAATGCACCTATATTTGTGTGTGTGTAAATGCATTTTAGATATATACTAAAATTTGATTAATGTTTCTTTTTTTTTTTTTTTTTTTATGTATGTTATTATTATTATTTTTAATATTAAATTATACATATTGTTCCAAAAAATATATTTTTTTAATATCAAAATATTTTCCATATCGAGCAGTAGCCATGTATGGATAAAAGTATCCATTTCGAGCTACGACCTGGTTTGGGTAAAGGTATTCATACTAGACCATAGTCGAATATGGATTAAAGTATCAGCACTGATCACATATCCAGTATGGATATAATTATCCATAT
Organism: Litchi chinensis; assembly: GCA_019925255.1. Lineage (NCBI taxonomy): Eukaryota > Viridiplantae > Streptophyta > Magnoliopsida > Sapindales > Sapindaceae > Litchi > Litchi chinensis. The sequence continues at coordinate 24,010,877 of CM034470.1, read as the reverse complement.
CGGGCAATGACCGGTATGAATACTTTTATCCATATCGAGCCTATGATCGGTATGGATAAGCATAATGACAGGTCAACCCACAAGGTTGACCCATTTCGGATATGAGTATCCATACTTATCACTTGGTATGGTTACTACCATCAACTATATCGCCAATATCTGCACTGGGTGCTCTGCTTGGAATGGATAGTCAACTATACTTGGCATTGTCCGGTATAATTGACCTGTTTTGTTGTAGTATCAAGTGCATAAAGTAGGGCATCATCAATCTAAGCATTACTACGGGCAAATGTGTCAATATAGCAATGTAGCTTCAATCAAATTAAGTCAAAGCAAAAATCCAAGGCTCATTTCAAGGATAATTTGCTGTCAATTATGATTTATTGCAATTGATTGTGTTTGTGTTTTATTTTGTAATTATGATGTTGAACAATCTATTCTTAATTATTTTGTAATGTTTCCTTTTGCAACAACCATGTAATAAGATTCTCTCCCAGAATTTGTGCTGAGATTAAAAACTGAATTATCATTCTTCTAAAGTTTTGATTACCAATTTTGTTATGGTATTTTTAAAACTCACGCTTTTTTTTTTTTTTATGTGTTATTTGCTAGAATTTTCACGTTTAAGAAACATAGTAATAGTTTGTGAAGAAAATATATGAATTATAATCTTTTATAGGCTTTTATTCATAAATTATAATTTGTTAACACTGATAGTGCTTAGAAAACAAATTTTATAGGTTCACTGTTTAAGTATTACTTAGTAAGGATGGCAAAATGGACAGGGTCTGCAGACCTTGTCCATACCCATGAGCATGCGGTTCGGGTAGAGACCCTAACCACTTTTAAAAAAATCCTTAAAAGAACCGGATATGAAAAAACCCGTAAAATTACGGGTAGGATAAGGGTCTACCCGTGGGTCTCCATCAGACCCGCAACATATATACCACTACTCGGTTCATTTTCAAAACAAACCCTAACCTCTCTCTCAACTCTCTTGACTCTCTCTCTCTACACCCCTCGGCGCCGTTCGACGCGCCCCTCTCTCTCTCTCCAATCGCCGTCGCCGCCGTTCGTCTGCTCGAGTCTCGACTGTGCCTCTCTCCTCTCTATCGCCGCCGCTTGTTGTTGGCAACAATATTCGGATCCTCGACGCCGTTCGACAGTGCCTCTCTCTATCTCTCCAATCGCCGTCGTAGCCGTTCCTCTGCTCGAGTCTCCACTGTGCCTCTCTCCTCTCTATCGCCAGTTTGGTGTCCGAAATCAAAACCCTTGTTGGCGATAATATTCGGATCCTCGACGCCGTTCGACAGTGCCTCTCTCTCTCTCCAATCGCCGTCGTCGCCGTTCCTCTTCTCGAGTCTCGACTGTGCCTCTCTCCTCTCTATCGCCAGTTTGGTCTCTGAAATCAAAACCCTTTTTGGGTTTAAAGGTATGTGAATGGCAGAACACATATGGGTTTTTTTTTTTGATTATGTTTGCGTTAGTGTTTGTCTAAAGTGATGTGTTGCAGATCTGTCGAAGCAGGGAAGTGAAAAACTTCGTTTCCTCTGGGTTTGTGAGCTTGAACAGTGACTCGCTCTATCTCCAGGTATTGTTTAAACTCGTTTGTCATTGTTGGGTATGCTTTATAAACTCGTTAATACATCATATTTGATCCTGAATTGGTTTTCATTTGACAAAGTTTGAGTTTTGATTTGAAGGGTATTTTTGTTCTGGTGTTTTTTTTTTGATGAAATGTTGACTTGAAGCTATGTTTGTGGGTGTTTTAGATCTATTTTGGACAAAAAAATGTGATTTTTGGTGGGTTTTTGGTTTTTTGGTGGATTCCTCATTTTGTTTGAATTTGGATTCAGATTCTGTTTTATCTGAGCATTGATATAATTTTGAGTTTTGATTTAACGGGTTCTGTTGTTTTGATGTGTTTTGATGAATTGTTGGTTGGAAGGTATGTTTGTGGATGTTTTAAATTGATTTTAGGTGAAAAGAGAGGATATTTTAATCTAGGAATTTGAGCCTAAATTCAAGTTTACTAGCAAGATATACTTTAGTTGGTAGTTTGCTTGCTCTAGTAAACAAAAACCTTATCTACAAATATATACACAGGCACAGCACAGGATACTTTGCTTGATTCAGGAAATTAACCACAATATCAGTTAAAGCTGCACACTGGTGGTGAGATGTGGTCCATTTAATTTTGGGAATCTAGGTCAATGTTTAACCCCATCAAAGACAGTGATTGATCATTTTCTCCTTACCTGGATACTGAAATGTCATGAACTGTCTTTATATACTTAATATGGCATTGCACCTATAGTAAGAATATTTCAATTTAAAAGCTAATTAATCCAAGGCTAGAAATCTGTGCTGGGTTGTAAGTTTTTGTTTCTACAATCAATATCTTCAACTTGCTACTTTGTTGTCTCTGGTTTAGCATGTGTGCCTGATGTGTCACCACTAGCTACTTTGTTGTCCATGGTTTTTTTTTTTTTAAATATATAGCTGTTTGACTTAATTAGTGGTGAATGGGTGAATAGTATATAGCTGGAAACCAGTAACTTCGACTTACCTGCATCTGGTGGCAGTAGTTGAAACCTCTGGTGTAACAATGCACGTACTTTCACCAAAGCCAAATATTTTTGTTTTGTTATATATTTTTTTTTTATTAATTGAATTATTTAAATATATTAGGCAGTCAAACAATATGACTAGTTATGGAGAAAGTTAGATGAATACTTCGACTGGGGATAATGATGTTGAGAATGTTAAGTCAAGTGTTCCGAGAGTAGCCAAACGGAAGCGAGAAACATCATTTGTTTGGACTCACATGTCTAAAGTTGAAGTTGATGGTGTTAGGATGGCTGAATGTAATTTTTGTGGGAAATTATTAAATGCTAGTCAAGGATCAGGAACATCTAGTTTAAGAAAACATGTCTAAAAATGTCTTGACGAACATCTAGCTGCCATCGGTGAAACAACTACTTTGTTTGATCCAAGTGTTGGTAGAGAGAAAATAGCTAAAATGGTTATAATGCATGAGCTTCCCTTGAGATTTGTAGAATATACAGGATTTCGGGAAATGATGAGTTATTACCATCCTGGGTTTGAAACAATGAGTAGAAACACGTTGAAAAATGAGATTTTTAAAATATATAATAGTGAGAGGGAGAAGACATTAAAATTGTTAGATAGTTTGGGTGGTAGAGTTGCAATCACTACGAATATGTGGACATCAAACACAAAAATGGGATATATGGTTGTGACTATGCATTTTATTGACAAATCATGGGTGTTACATAGTCGAATTATGAGATTTATCCGTGTATTGAGTCCACATAATGCTGAGTCACTTGGTGATGAACTGATGAAGTGTTTGCTTGATTGGAATGTAGATAGAAAATTATCTACAATTACTGTAGATAATTGTTCTACTAATGATTCCATGATTGATAGAATTAAGCACAAGTTTTCTGATGGATTGTTATTGGGTGGAAAGTTGTTTCATATGCGTTGTTGTGCGCATATTTTGAATTTGGTGGTGAGAGATGGGTTGCAAGTGATTGCGAATGACATTGAGAAGATTAGAGATAGTGTTTGTTTTTGGACAGCATCACCCAAAAGAATTGAAGCATTTGAATTTGCAGCAAATCAATTGAAAATCAAGTATGATAAAAAACTTGTGCTTGATTGTCCTACTCGATGGAATTCCACCTATTTCATGCTTTCAGTGGCTTTAATGTATAAGGATGTTTTTATTCGTGTCCAACAACGTGAGCCACAATATAAGTGTTTGCCGGATGACTCAGAGTGGGAATTAGCAACGATGATGGTGGAGCATTTGCAACTCTTTTACAAATTAACAGAACATTTTTCAGGTATTTTTTTTTCCCCCAAATGAATAATTAATATTTTAATACTTATAGTTCTTAATTAATTATTTTCTAACTTTTTAGGTACCAAATATCCCACAGCCAATCTAGTGTTTCCAATGATTTGCAAAATGAAGAAAACAATGAATGGTTGGCTTATTTCTCCTCATATTCCAATACAAACAATGGCAAGGAGAATGATGACTAAATTTGAAAAGTATTGGAGTGATATACCTAGTATAATGGCTATTGCGGCATTCTTAGATCCTAGGTCTAAGATGTTGCGAATTGGTTTTCATTTTCAAAAGTTGTATGGCCCTGATGCAAATCGCCAACAAGAAAATGTGCTTGAACTTCTTAAGGCATTGATAAAAGAGTATGAAGAGAAATATGTGGATGCAATTTCGGTTGAACAAGTTGGCGATTCTTCTACTGTTCATTCCATTAATGTCCTTGGAGGTGGGGATGAGGATGAGGCTGAATTTGAACAATATAAGCGTGATTGTGAAGAAGCTATAGGCTTGAACAAATCGGAGTTGGAGAAATATTTAGATGAAAAAGTTGAAGATAATTCTCCCGACTTTGATATTTTGGCATGGTGGAAAGGAACAAAGGGAAATATCCGATTATGGCTAGAATTGTCAAAGACATCATAGCCATTCCGGTATCTACCGTAGCTTCTGAGTCCACTTTTAGTACTGGAGGTAGATTTTTGAGTCCACATCGTAGGAGATTGCATCCGGACACATTGGAAACATTAATGTGTGCGCAAAATTGGATATGGGCTCCACTTCGAGGTATGAAAGTAGTAATAAATTTGATTATATTATGTATATTATTTGTAATCTATAATTTAATCTTTAATTTTTCACTTGATTTATTCTATTAGGTGGCGTTTCGGAAGAAGAAATATGTCATAAACAAGATGAAGAAGAGCCATCAACATCTTGATTTTATTTCTTATATTTGTATTTATAATTTTTTTTGTTACTTTTGGGATGTAAATTATGGATAAATTTTAACTTTTAATGTTATTTTTTGTTTAATTTTGAGTGTGGTATTTTTTTTTTTTCAAAATTGATAAGAATGATTGTGGAATGAATTATGTGATGTGAAATTAGTTTAGTTTAATTTGTTTTAGAAGAAAAAGTTGATATATTTTTTTTAAAACAAAACAGGTTAAAATTTTCGATCCATTGAATTTGTTGGTCTATAGAGAATTTGTGAAAAATTTTGGAAAAAAATTTTTTGAAAAAAAATTCGGGTTGACCCGAATTTAATTGGGTCAATCCGGTCACATTCGGATCCGACCCGGTCAACTCTCGGATCTGACTTGGTCAATGTGGGTCTGATGCGGGTCTGAACAGACCCGCAAAAAGTGCGGGTAGGATTTGGGCCAGACCCTCAAATTTATTTGAGGGTATGGGTAGGGTCTGGACCCTCAAATAAAAATGAGGGTCCAATGCGGGTCTGGGCCTGGTGCGGGTCCAGACCCGCATTTTGCCAACCTATACTTAGTGATACGACAAAATGAGCACTCTATCGTAAGCCTTCAAATATTGTAAACATTAATTAAGCTCTTTAAGTTCCAATTTTTCTGTTAAGTTAAATGTAAAAATTAAATCAAGTAGACATGTACGGTTTAAATTAAAATTAAAATAACACAATGTTTATTCATTTATTAAAAATCTGGTGATGATACACATTTGGCTTCCAAATAGGAAAACATAATGAATGAAAAAAAAAATGTCACGTTATTATTCGTAACTATGTATGGCATGGCCATAGACAGTCCTAAATCCAAAAAAGCATGCTTAGGAAAAAAAAGAAATAGAACAGACTTAATAGCATTTGAAGCCAAAGGAGTCATCATTCCCTGTACATCTGTTGATCAGCAAGTCAAATGCTATATGAACGTCTAGGTTGATACCTAGCGCTTCCACTTTAAGAGCAGCACATAGGCAAACAGCGGCATCAAGTTTAACCAAACGCTGAATGAGACTGCAGCAAGGGGGTGGAGGATAACCGCCAATAAAAAGATGCAACAAATCAGCTACATTGAGACATGCCTCCAACTTAGGACAAGCGAGCTCGGGATAAAGAGGTGGTGGTGGAGGAGTCTTAGGTGGGGATAAGGGTGCTTTAGGTGCAGGTGGTGGCGGTGAAGGCGTCGTAGGTGGTGGTGAATCTGCCTTGGGTGGTGGTGGAGGCAATGAAGGTGCCTTGGGTGGTGGTGGAGGCGATGAAGGTGTCTTAGGTGGTGGTGGAGGCGATGAAGGTGTCTTAGGTGGTGGTGGTGGTGGTGAAAATGCCTTAGGTGGTGGTGGGGGTGATGAAGAAGTTGGTGGAGGAGGTGAAGGTGTCTTAGGTGGTGGTGGAGGCGGTGAATATGCCTTAGGTGGCGGTGGCGGTGGTGAAGAAGATGGTGGAGGAGGTGAAGGTGCCTTCGGTGGTGCTGGAGGCGGTGAAAATCTCTTAGGTGGTGGTGGGGATGGTGAAGAAGATGGTGGAGGCGGTGAAGGTGTCTTAGGTGGTGGTGGAGGTGGTGAAAGTGTCTTAGGTGGTGGTGGAGGAGGTGAAAGTGATGGTGGAGGTGGTGAAGGCTTCACAGCACAATGGAAGACAGCAGGAACATCATTTCCAGTACATTTGTTGATCAACAACTTCAACGTGAGAGGAACGTCTAGGTCGATACCAAGTGCTTCGACATCAAGGGCAGCGCACAAGCAAACAGCGGCATCAAGTTTAGCCAAAGGCTCAATGAGACTGCAGCAAGGGGGCGGTGGATGACCCTCAAGTAAAAGAAGCGGGAAATTCAACACTTTAAGACATGCATCGAACTTAGGGCAAGTAGGTGTCGTAGGTGGTGGTGAAGGCTCATTAGTTGGTGGTGGTGGTGGTGAATAAGAGGTTACTGAAGAGAAGAAGAACATGTTGAGGGTGACGAGAAGAGCTGCTGATGCTAATGCCCTTGAAGACGCCATATTTCATACACAAACTAATACAGTTTTAGAGAATGTGTGGAATGATGAAAATGGTGAAGTTGGCTTGGGGTTTTATAGGATCGAATTGAGTTTTGTTATATATTGTTATGCCCATTTTCTGTTTTGGGCCCAGATGGGCCAGTGCATATGCGTCCAGTTTAAACAAAAGCAAGGGCCCAGGAAGCCCAAAGACAAAGCCAGCAATTGCAAGCCCAGCTCGCGAGGCCATCCAGGTCGCAAGCTAGCAACAGTTCTTCAGCACGTCACCTGCCAATGCTTTCAGCCCGAGGAGCTCGCGAGGTCGCACCAATTGCGAGCTCGCGCTGACCTTCAGGTCGCTTCATCTCCTCTCCAGCATGCATCTGGCTGACCAGAAAGTCCACTCATAAGAAACCTTGTGCAGCAAGCTGTCAGAGTTACCAACTCCCATGATTTCCCGCCGGAAACTGGCTACACAATTACCCAGAAGCATTTAATGAAGTGAAGACCTCTTCAGGGGTAATTAATGCAGACTTGTGCAGGGAGGAAATCATCATTACCTTTACAATTAATGCAGCATGGCAATGTCAGGGTTAGCTGAAACTAGCCGCTGCCTATGATGTGTAGAGCTTTTCTTTTACATTCTTTATTGTGAGCTCCCTTCCTCTATAAAGAGGGGAGACTTTTCTACTGTACATATAAGCTTAAAGATACTAGAGAACCGTCACTCTGCCGGAATTACCCCAGAGTGGCCGTGGACGTAGGTGCAGTCACCGAACCACGTAAAAACCCCTGTGTTTTCTCTCTTTCTTTTCCTCTGTCGTTTTAATTACTTGTTCATCACTTTATCAACTCCGACCAACCACCAGGAACGACATTCCTTCACCTGAATTAATTACCACCAACCTAGCATCCCATTAATAGACCATTTACTACCCTTCGACCAGTACAAACCAATCATTAATTACCAAGTCCGCCGTCTGGGCCCCAGAATCTCTGGTTGACCGTTTCCGGACGTCAACATCTTTTGGCGCTAGAAGGAGGGCCCAACAGCGACCTGGTAATCTCCAGTTAGTTATTACGTCACCTTCATCTGTACTTGTCTGCTATGGCTAGGATCAAAGCAACGAGGAGTGTTGGAGTAGCAGAGAAGCGACGTGAAATCCAAGAAGAGCAGAGCGCCTCACCTTCAGGAAACGAGGTCGCTCAGGAATGGCAGCAGCGCCAGCGAGCTCTGGAGGATGCAGTGAGGGAGCTGACAACAACAGTGAGGGCGTTGGTGGAAGTCCAAGCCCACGTGGCGCCGAGGCAGGCAAATGCAGCACCTCCAGGCAGAGCTCGCCGCCGACCTTCAGAAGAGATACCAACTCCAGAAGGGGTAGCCATAAGGGAAAGGTCGCTTACCGAAGGATCAGCCCGCTCTTCGAACTTGCACCCAAGGAGAATCAGAGAGCGGAACCAAGAGCGGGGATCCCACCTCGCCAGAACGAGATAAGGGCGAGGGCAAGTATCGAGGGCGCCAGACGCGAGGAAGGTAGTCGTGGGCCAGAGCGAGTCCGCGGGTATCGTGCAGGTTATGAGCCCGAGCCGAGGAGGGCTGCCAGACACGCAGAAGCACTCGGTGAAGAAGGCAGGTCGCAGAACCGTTACTTTGGGGAGCAGGAGAGTACCAGCAGATGGAACCCCAGTCGGCGGTCATTGACCCAGGACCCAGTAGTAGAAGAATTGTTGCAAAGGGTCCAGCAGTTGGAGGCCCGACCTGGAGGCCAGACTGGGGAAGAGTGGGACAACCGTCGAGCACCATTCACTCGGGAGATCGAGACAGTGCCTTTACCAGCAAAGTTCAAGCTCCCCAGTATCCCTCAATATGACGGCAGAACAGACCCCTATGACCATTTGGATGCTTTCAATGTGCAGATGGATCTTCAGACAGATGACCCGCTGGTCAAATGCCGAGTATTCCCAGCTACTCTAGGGGACGCCCCGCGAGCTTGGTTCAATCGCCTTCCAGCCCGCAGCATCGGAAGCTGGAGAGAATGTCAGAAGAGGTTTCTGGACCAGTACAAGGCATTAAGGAAACAGCTCACGCCAGCCTGCCACCTCGCAACCATTTTCCAGAGACAAAATGAATCCCTTAAGGACTATATTACTCGATTCAGAGAGGAGGTGAGTAATGTGGAAACACCCTTTGACGAGAGTATTTTAACAGCTATCTCTGCAGGGCTCAGGAAAGATGAGAAGCTGTATGAAAGCATATACAAGTCCCCTGTGAAGGATCTGGGGGAGTTCTACGAAAGGGCAGCTAAAGAAGTCAGATGGGAAGAAGCCTTTGGGGCTAAGAAACCCAGTGGTCAGCGGGGTGAAGCAAGTGGTTCCCATCGTGAGAAAAGGAAGAATCCTGGTGGTGATAGGCCAGGGGAGCCGAGGAACCAGTCGGCCAATGTTGTGGCAAAACGAGCTAGGCCAGGGCCGAGGATGGAGAGGCCCCGACGCCAGAACAGGTATGACAGCTATAGTCTGTTATCGGACAGGCAGGACAGGATCTTCGCCGCAGAAAGAAACAGGGAGAACTTTGGGAAGCCACCTCCGACTGGACCCCCTAACCGACGTCGGGACCCGAAGAAATACTGTGCCTACCATAACGAGAACGGGCACAATACATCAGACTGTTGGCGGTTGAAGGATGCCATCGAAGAACTCATAAGACGAGGCCGCCTAGGAGAATATGTAATACAGCCCGCTGGAAGGCGACCTCAGAACCAACGACCTCAGGGGCAAGACCAGCAGCCCGAGCAGCAGCAGCCTCAGCGAGCTCAAGAACCAGAACGCGAGCCTGCTGTAAGAACGATCTTTACCATTTACGGTGGGCCTCATGTGGCAGGTACATCTAACAGGTCACACCAGAGGTATGTCCGGGAAGCCAACCATACCCTACTGGCAGAATATGGAGGAGTCGAGGGACCCACCAAAAGGGCAAAGGCGTCCTCAGATAGCATTGTGTTCACGGAGGAGGACGAGAGGGGAGTACGCTGGCCCCATAACGATGCCATTGTAATCAGAGCTCAGATCAGTAATGTCGAGGTGCGGAGGATAATGATCGACACTGGCAGCTCAGTCAACGTCATGTATAAGGACTGCTACGACCAGTTGGGTTTAGGAGCTGAACAGTTGATACCCTCGCCGGAGCCCCTCTATGGATTCACGGGAGATGCAGTGGTACCAATCGGCCAAATCAAGTTGCCTCTCACCCTCGGGGAGCCAGGACGACAAGCTACAGTTCTTGCAGACTTCCTTATTATCAAGAGCCCTTCAGCATACAACGTGGTATTGGGGCGACCTTCGATGAATGAGCTAGACATGGTCACCTCAACCAGAACGCTGACAGTCAAGTTCCCGACTCCCAATGGAGTAGGCTGTGTCAAGGGCGAGCAGCAATTAGCCAGGAGATGTTATGAAGATGTAGTAAAGATGGGAGTTCGGGGAAAGAAAGTAAATGTGGTCTCGGGTGGCCAACCGCGAGCTGCCTCTGAAGGTGGGGTAAGTGACGACCTAGACCCTCGCGAGGTGGATGCAGACAGGGCCACAGGACCCGTTGAGGAGTTAGAAGATGTGCGAGTCAGTGAGGCGGACTCAGAAAGATATGTGAAGATAGGAAAAGATCTGCTACCAGAAGTGAAGACCGAGCTCGTAGAATTCTTGAGGAGAAACCTTGATGTCTTTACCTGGAACCATGAGGATATGGTGGGGATAGACCCTGGTATTATGTGTCACCGACTAAATATATATCCCCAGCACAGGCCAGTCCGACAGAAGAGGAGGCCAATGACACCAGAACGCTATGCAGCTCTGAAGAAGGAGGTTGAGAAGTTGCTAGCTAACGGGTTCGTTAGGGAAGCTCGTTATCCTGTTTGGGTCGCCAATCCAGTTCTCGTGAAGAAGAAGAATGGAAAGTGGAGGACTTGTATTGACTTCACCGACCTGAACAAGGCCTGCCCGAAGGACAGTTTCCCATTACCCAGAATTGACCAGCTGGTAGATGCAACGTCGGGACATCAACTCCTAAGTTTCATGGACGCCTACTCAGGATACAACCAAATTCCCATGAGCCCGCAGGACGAGGAACACACCTCTTTTGTCACCGATAGGGGCTTATACTGTTACAGGGTGATGCCATTCGGACTGAAGAATGCAGGAGCAACCTACCAGCGTCTAGTCAACGCCATGTTTCAGGACCTGATTGGGAAAACTATGGAGGTGTACGTAGATGATATGCTGGTGAAGTCCCAGAAAGCGGTAGACCATGTCCGCGATCTGGATGAGACGTTCAGAATCCTCAGAAGTTACCAGATGAAGTTAAACCCACTGAAGTGTGCATTTGGGGTAGCATCTGGTAAGTTCCTTGGTTTTATGGTGAACAGCAGAGGGATAGAGGCCAATCCTGAGAAGATCAGGGCGCTCGTGGAAATGAGGTCCCCCTCCAGAATCAAAGACGTGCAGAGTCTCACAGGCCAGGTCGCGGCTTTGAGCCGTTTCATCTCAAAAGCTACTGACAAGTGTGTGCCATTCTTTGAAGCCATAAAGAAAGCCAAGAACTTTGAATGGAATGAGCATTGCGAGGAGGCATTCCAGAAGCTGAAGGAGTATATGGGCCAGGCCCCTCTCCTATCTAAACCAAAGGAGGGGGAGAAACTATTCTTGTACTTGGGGGTCTCTGAGCACGCCCTAAGCGCGGCCTTAGTGAGAGAAGAGAATAAGATGCAGCTTCCCGTGTACTACATCAGCAAAAGGCTGGTCGATGCGGAAACCCGTTATTCACAAATGGAGAAGCTCGCGTACTGCCTGGTAACTGCCTCCAGAAAGCTACGTCCCTACTTCCAAGCTCATCAGATTGAGGTCCTCACGCAGTACCCTCTCAGGCAAGTCCTTCAGAAAGCAGATACTTCTGGCAGACTCCTCAAGTAGGCCATCGAGCTCGCTCAGTTCGACATAGAGTTCAAGCCTAGAACGGCGTTCAAGGCCCAGGCACTTGCAGACTTCATTGTGGAATTCACGGGGCCAGTGCCAGAGTACGAGGAGCTAACAGGTGACCGAGTTTGGGAGCTTTATGTAGACGGATCCTCTAACGAGCAAAGCTCGGGGGCTGGAATAATGCTGATCAGCCCAGAAGGCCATAAGATCCTGAGTGCCATAAGGTTTGAATTTCAAGCTACCAATAACGAGGCCGAGTACGAAGCATTGCTCGCCGGACTTCGCCTGGCAAAGGAGGTGCGAGCTGAACAGGTAAAGATTTTCAGTGATTCTCAACTTATCGTTTGCCATGTCAGGGGAGAATATCAGACCAAGGGGAAGAGGATGTCAAAGTATTTCCAAAAGGTCAAGGAGTTACTGGGGGCTTTCCAGAGGTTTGAAGTGAACCAAATTCCCAGGGCGCAGAACTTCAATGCGGACGCCCTCGCCCGCTTAGCGACCTCCCAAGACGCAGATCTCCTTGAGTCTTTCCCTGTGGAATTCCTACCAGCTCCAAGCATCGAGGGCGAAGGTGCAATGATGATCATACAGGTTCGGCCTAACTCCTGGATGAGCTCGTTAATCAATTACTTGCAGGAAGGGAAGCTGCCAGGAAACAAGCTGGAAGCTCGCCGCATCCGAGCTAGAGCAGCCCAGTACTGCATTTATGACGACAGGCTATACAAGAAGGGATTCTCAACCCCGCTGCTGCGATGTATAGATGGTGAAGACTGTGAGGTAGTGCTAAATGATATCCATGCAGGTCATTGTGGGAACCACGCAGGAGCATTGTCCTTGGCCCAGAAGGCTCTCAGACAGGGGTTCTACTGGCCAACCATGAAGCAAGATGCCTTAGATCTGGTAAAGAGGTGTGAAAAGTGCCAGAGATTTGCTAAGGTCCCGCGAGCTCCACCAGCCTACCTCCAGCAGATGGTGAGTCCATGGCCGTTCGCAATCTGGGGGATGGACCTCATCGGGCCTTTGCCCACAGCTCGAGGAAACTGCAAGCATGCGGTGGTCGCTGTGGACTACTTTACCAAATGGGCCGAGGCTAAGGAACTAGCAGAGATCTCCACAACGAAGATAGAAAAGTTTGTGTGGGACAATATCATCTGCAGGTTCGGGGTCCCTCAGCAGCTCGTCACGGACAATGGGACTCAATTCACCAGCGATCAGTTCATAGGTTTCTGCAATGAGCTCGGAATCATGAAGAGCTTCTCGACCGTGGACCATCCTCAAGCCAATGGTCAGGTCGAGGCCGTGAACAAGATCATCAAACAGAATCTGAAGACCAGGTTAGAAGCAAGAAAGGGGGCTTGGGCTGATGAGCTACAGAAAGTCCTCTGGGCTTATAGGACGACAGTCCGTAACTCCACAGGTGAGACCCCATTTTCTATGGTCTATGGAACGGAGGCCATGATACCGGTCGAATTTGAAGTGACCAGCTAGCGAAGGGCCTCGTTCCGACCTGGGGACAATGACCAGCTACTCGCGACCAGTCTGGACTTAGCCGAGGAAGCAAGGGAGACAGCTCGCCTAAGGGTAGCAATATACCAGCAAAGAGTTGCCAGGTATTACAACAAGAAGGTGCGAGCTCGAAGCTACAAAGTCGGAGACCTCGTGCTCAGGTTAGTCCTTCCTGGAGCTCGCAAGGCAAGCGAGGGAGTACTCGGGCCCAACTGGGAGGGACTATACCTCATCAAGTAGGATCTGAGGAATGGAGTCTATCATTTAGTCAGCATGGATGGAACTGAGTTACCTCGAGCCTGGAATGCTGAACACTTGCGGCCATATTACACCTAAGAACTGTCAGCTCGCTCTAACCTTGTACATGATTCTTTTTTGACGATTGTCTGTAAACATGCTTTCACCTGTTTTCTGTTGTATATGTCATATGTGATGCAGAAAGCAAGTTGGATAAACCAGCAAATGTACATGCTAAAAAGAGCAAAGCTAATGAAATTTCTTTCTCAAAATAATCAAGCTGCGATCTATTATCATATATGTTTATATACATATTTTTATTCCTTGAAGATATCTGTACAAATTCCAAGGAATCTTTCGCCAACCAGAATTCTCACATGAAATGGCTGGCCAAAGCCACGACCATGTTCTGGCAATAAATCTCCACAAAAGGCCTCAATTGAGAATGCCTCATCAACTGGTGCTTAATTCACCCTTATTATCCTCACTAACGGAGGTTCACATCAAACATCAAGTTCATTTATTAGCTCGCAGCCATAATTGCCCCGCGACCTCACGGGAGGGGGTAAGGCTACGCCTCTCATATATAAAGATGCCCGCGGACTCGCGTATTCATTGCCCCGCGACCTCGCGGGAGGGGGTAAGGCTACGCCTCTCATATATAAAGATGCCCGCGGACTCGGGTATTCATTGCCCCGCGACCTCACGGGAGGGGGTAAGGCTACGCCTCTCATATATAAAGATGCCCGCGGACTCGCGTATTCATTGCCTCGCGACCTCGCGGGAGGGGGTAAGGCTACGCCTCTCATATATAAAGATGCCCGCGGACTCGCGTATTCATTGCCCCGCGACCTCGCGGGAGGGGGTAAGGCTACGCCTCTCATATATAAAGATGCCCGCGGACTCGCGTATTCATTGCCCCGCGACCTCGCGGGAGGGGGTAAGGCTACGCCTCTCATATATAAAGATGCCAGCGGACTCGCGTATTCATTGCCCCGCGACCTCGCGGGAGGGGGTAAGGCTACGCCTCTCATATATAAAGATGTCCGCGGACTCGCGTATTCATTGCCCCGCGACCTCGCGGGAGGGGGTAAGGCTACGCCTCTCATATATAAAGATGCCCGCGGACTCGCGTATTCATTGCCCCGCGACCTCGCGGGAGGGGGTAAGGCTACGCCTCTCATATATAAAGATGCCCACAGACTCACCAAATTAGCTCACTCCTAAACTACGAATGAAGCCACGAGTTAAAATCTCAAAGTTTGGGAAAATGCTGCTGACAAGCACGCTCGATATTATTAAAACCGAGAGGATAAGTAAATTCCGAGCTCCTCACTAACAGTAAGTTCTTGCCAATCTTATAAGGCTTACCATATGCTGGGCAAAACGCCTTGTTCAACCAAGTTATTCGCTGAGTCCAAGCCCTTACGAGCTGGTACATTAGTATAATTGCTGATTGCAGTTAGCCAGTTCGAAACTGAGTATAATTTTCACGATTATGATTTACTTAACAACATTTTAACACTTGCAATGGTGTGATTATTGTCTGCTAACTGCCTATCATATGCATATCCATACTTGCGCAAAATAGTAAAATTGTGCAGGGAATTCAATCTTATAAATCCGAGCTCCAAGCTCGTCTATGAGTTCCAACAAATGAAAGGAAATTACGAGAATTTAAAGGAGCAAATAAAATAAAAAATGTTCTAGATATCAGCAGGTTCGTCTGATGGAGCAGGATCAACCATAGTTACTGGGGGCTCTGCCTCAGGGACGGACTCAGGAGCTGGTAAATCAGAAGGGGCTTGTGCTGAAGGCTCAGACAAGGGAGGATCCTCTAAGACTGGAGGTACCTCAGGGACCTGCTCTGGCAAAGGGGCTGAGTCAGCAGGTGGATCATCTGGAGGAGCAGAGGAAGTATCAGCATGTTGCGTGCTCCGAGCACTTGCAGTCAGCTCCACGAACTCTCGAATCATTTGGACCCCTTCTGACCCAAAGAAAGAATAGTCCAAGTTCGGATAGTGCTCCCACATGCTATACAAAAACTCCCTCTCGACCTCTTCTTCGATCTTATCCCGCTCCCGAGCTACCCTGGCTTCAATACTCTCCGCGGTCTGAGTCAGCTTCTCCCTCGTCTGAGCCAGACTCGCCTCTGCTTTAGCCCGCATCTCCTCGGACCTAATGAGCTTCCCTCTGGCCGCTCCCAAGTCCCAGCTGTGCTGACTTATCTTGTCTTCAGCAACCTGCAGCTTTACCTTTGCATCAGCAAGCTCGCCCTTCAGCTGATTTATTTCTGTTTGGGCCTTGCTGACTTCGGTTTCCCTGCGAGCAGTCTCCTGCGACAAGGCCGCATCAGCACCTTTAAGCTTGGCAGAAAGCTCTTCATGATTCTTCTGGAGAAGATTGACTTCATCCTGCAGAAATTTCCTCTCCTCGTCGAACTGCACCTGGGATATCCTGAAGGCCTCCCTCTCATTAATATGAACTTTTGCCTCCCTCATAAGCCTCTGAGATGCCATACCGAGCTGAACAGACAGAAGAGATGGTAAAAGACCTTACAAAAGAAGAGAGTCGAAGTACCAAGAGGGGTGAACCTTACCAATGCAGCATGACGAGCTACGTAGCCTGCGAGATGTATGCCTGTGAGCTCGGGCTTCTGCAGCTTAGGGTCACGCTCCCATATCACCTCAGGCACAAACTCCACGAAGCTGTTGAAAAATTCCATCTCCTTTACTGCATCAGGAGGAGGGCCAGAATCTGCCTGTCCAACTGTTGCAGGCCTCGCAGGTCGTGCTGGCGTTCCAGTACCTGGCTCCCGTCCGATGACGACCCCACCGACCGAAGTGACGGCAACGAAGTCCTTCTGCTTTGGAGGTGGGGGTGGAGCTATGGCCTTCCCTTTCCTCTTCCTGGTCAAGGCCTCAGACTCTGGCTCCGAAGGTAAGTCCCCCCTGGCAGAGACTGTGGCCCTCTTGGCTGGAGGAGAACTCCGTCCTGCAGATGGGGCAGCCCGTTTTTGAGGAGTTGCAGCTGCCCTGGTCGGAGAGGGGGCAACTGCAGCAGCTTGTGAGGGCGCTCTTTGAGAGCGGTCTGAGGAGGTGTCGTCCACGTTGACGACCTCGGCCGGCTCAGCAGGTGGAACTGACCTGAGAGGAGGGACGGACATGGTGAGCCTTCTTCCCATATTGTCCGAAGAAGTGCTGGTGGTGAAGCTCGTGCTCGGTGACCTTTGTTGTAGGGGCTGTGGTTCTGAATCCGATTGTGTAGGAGCAGGAAGGTTGGAAGCGACCTCGCACGCTTGCCCTCTTATCCCCAAATCCCGGAACTTGTTCAGAAGAGCGCTCGTTGCAGATGGCGCAAGACCCCGATCTGCAAGCTCGCTGCCAGAAGGAAAAAGGTCCTCTGATGGTTCCTTGGCTGACGCGTAAGAGTTCAGAATAGCGAGCTCGTCCTGGTTAGGCTTGTATGCAGGGGCTGCGACAGCTGCAAGGCAAAAGCTAACTTGTAAAAAAAAAAAAAAAAAAAAAAAAAAAAAAAAAAAAAAACTTATATCATTTAAATGCTTGAGTCCCTACTGGGTTTCTGCACAAAACTCATGTTGTTCAGCCCAGCAAGTGAAGGACAGGTGAACAGAGCCCAGTTCGATTTATACTCCCCTACATTGGACTTAGTACAGTTTTGGGGTAGAAACTCCTTATACTCAGAATATAGGCGAGGCGCGGCATAATAGAGCCCGTCCTTCCCTGAGATCGCCTTAAAACTGAAGATGCTACGGATGATGCGGGGTGTAGGGAATCCTAGTCCGTGCTTACGGAACGCCGCAGCCAAGGTGGTCAAGTAGGCATATGAGTTTGGGGTCAATTGGAAAGGCGCGAGCTTGAGGTCGTTTAATAGATCCTTGAGATATCCTGGAATAGGGAACCTGAAGCCGAGCTCCATATGCTCACGGCTAATCGCCACAAAGCCCTCAGGAGGGTAAGCAGCTCGATCAGTGTCCAGGGGAACATTAGCCCTGCACCCCAAGGGAAGGCTGAATGCCTCAGCCCAAGCCTCCAGCTTTTCAAGAGTGACCAGCGAGGGCGTATGTTTGAAAGGATGGGGGTCTATTTCCTCAGCGACCTCGTCCGCTGCTGCGACCTCCTCGCTGGATGGGCCAGCTTGTGAGGTCGTAGCCTCAGCCTCGCTATCCTGGCGACCTGCCTGCCTCCTAGAAGCAGCAGTCCTGCCCCGACCGGTGCGTGCACGACCTGACATCTACAGCACAGAAGGAATGACATCAGAATGCCTACAGCATACTGATCCTAACCAGACACAGAAAAAGAACTCCTAAGACTGATGTCCTACTCGTCAGGTCGCGCACTTGGTCTCTAAAGGACCAGAAAAGGCCCAGAGACACGAATCTGCCAGGTACTATATCACCCTAAGTTTACATATTGCTAATCCTATGTTTACAGGTCACCCCTAGCGTACACAGGTACTCAAGCAACCGACACAGCAACTCCCTAAAGGCCAAACAAGCTCACAGGGACCGACAGGCGTGTTACGAAGGCAGAAAATAACAATCCAAACCAGAGACAGACCGTGCCATAACACAAAAAGACAAAGAAAGAAGAGGACTACCTTGCTCGTACTAAGTACGATATGCTGAACACGGTGGCTAATTCTCGTAGTGGAGGAGTTCGAAGGGGTTGTCCAACGACGAACAGTAAACCAGAAGAGGCAGAAGTGAAGAAAAAATGGAAAATGGGAAGAAAAGGTACTGTAGTCGTATCAGGAAAGCAAAAAGAAGAATATGAGAAGACCTGTAGGTTATATAGGCCAGCTCGTCCGCCCCTAGCCATCCGATCCAGCATAAAGGTGTAACCGTCAAAGATCCAACGGCTGGGCATCGATCTCGGTCACATGCCATCACGTCTGTCAGTTACAAGACGTGCGCATTAAATGCGTACGGTCCCGAGACACGTTTTTTCGGCTCCAATGCCTGAATGGACGCCGCGTGTCAGCAGTTACAGTACGAAGATTGAAACGGAACCAGAAGATTTGAAAATGGGCGCCAATAGTATATTTGATTCAGCTCCCAGTCCGCAAAACGCACAGAGAGCTGGGGGGCTTGATGTTATGCCCATTTTCTGTTTTGGGCCCAGATGGGCCAGTGCATATGCGTCCAGTTTAAACAAAAGCAAGGGCCCAGGAAGCCCAAAGACAAAGCCAGCAATTGCAAGCCCAGCTCGCGAGGCCATCCAGGTCGCGAGCTAGCAACAGTTCTTCAGCACGTCACCTGCCAATGCTTTCAGCCCGAGGAGCTCGCGAGGTCGCACCAATCGCGAGCTCGCGCTGACCTTCAGGTCGCTTCATCTCCTCTCCAGCATGCATCTGGCTGATCAGAAAGTCCACTCATAAGAAACCTTGTGCAGTAAGCTGTCAGAGTTACCAACTCCCATGATTTCCCACCGGAAACTGGCTACACAATTACCCAGAAGCATTTAATGAAGTGAAGACCTCTTCAGGGGTAATTAATGCAGACTTGTGCAGGGAGGAAATCATCATTACCTTTACAATTAATGCAGCATGGCAATGTCAGGGTTAGCTGAAACTAGCCGCTGCCTATGATGTGTAGAGCTTTTCTTTTACATTCTTTATTGTGAGCTCCCTTCCTCTATAAAGAGGGGAGACTTTTCTACTGTACATATAAGCTTAAAGATACTAGAGAACCGTCACTCTGCCGGAATTACCCCAGAGTGGCCGTGGACGTAGGTGCAGTCACCGAACCACGTAAAAACCCCTGTGTTTTCTCTCTTTCTTTTCCTCTGTCGTTTTAATTACTTGTTCATCACTTTATCAACTCCGACCAACCACCAAGAACGACATTCCTTCACCTGAATTAATTACCACCAACCTAGCATCCCATTAATAGACCATTTACTACCCTTCGACCAGTACAAACCAATCCTTAATTACCAAGTCCGCCGTTTGGGCCCCAGAATCTCTAGTTGACCGTTTCCGGACGTCAACATATATTATATTATATTTATGATTTGAAACATGTACAAGCTGGCCGGACAGCTATCATGCCAGTGCAACATGTTGAAAATATAGCGCCAGGAGCAAAATCACAGAATATCAGGTTTGATTTTTAATTTTTTTTTTTTGGGTGTTTGAAACGTGTATTATTTAGTTGAAACAAATGAAGAAATTGTAGATGTTATGCTAAAGAGAATAGCAATTAATTTTGGGTATCGATATTGTTACTCATATTTTAAATTTGACAATTAAATTATTAATGTAAGCACTCTGTACAATGAAAATAACATCCTTAATAATATAATTTATCTTTACTTGTTAGGATTCGTTCCTAACTTTGCTTTTTCCTAATCTTTTCATAATAAAATAAGTTAGAGTTTGAGCAATGTATGAGAGAGAAACAATGTAATAATCTTGATCATCTATTATCTTTAATATCAATGCATCACTTGATTATGAAAAAATTATGAAATAAAAAGATTACTCATGTTATTCGTTCGAGTAAGGATTTTCTGTTCATTTTTTGTTTGTACTAAGCTTTTTATGAGAATAATTTAAATTTAAATAATGTATAAGAGAGAAAAAAATTAATAATCTTAATAATTCACTTTTTTTATGCCGATGTGTAACTAGGTTCTAAAATAATAATAATAGTAAAAAACAGATAATCCTTGCTCTATTTATAAATCCTCTTAAGTTATTAGTACAACATATTAGTACCATAAATTCTAACTAAATTATCGCTGTAACCACTCAATAAAGTTTCTAAACATACTTATTTTTCACCTAAAATTCCTTTTTATCTTTTCATATTTAAAAAATATATATAGTTTATTTTAAAAGAATAAATTGTAAAAACTTATTTGGAAAACCATTTTTTTTTAATAAGACATCGCATTTTCTTCCAAAAAACTTAAATCCATTTTCAAGAAGCTTTATCATATCTTAAAAACTAAAACTTAAAGATTGCAAGGTCAGACTGATTAAAATTTTCTTTTTAGTTTTTACCTTAATTTGAGTGGCATATTTAGTAACGTTCATCATAATTTTGTAATCAAGTAGAGCATCAAAGCAGTCGATGAAAGTAGTTTTTAAGTTATTTTGAGTGATATAGTGACGATCACCATAACTTTATAATCAAGTAGAACATCGAAAGATGTTGATAAAAGAATAAAACTTTTGGGTTTTGGGCTTATAAAATATTAGAGAGATGAAGAAAATTAAAATAAGATGTTATATATGTCTTTAGATATATATATTTTTTATTTAATACTTTTAATTAACCATAAATTTGTCATTATTGAAAAAATCTTCATTTGGAGTGTAATATATTTTATGAATTGTCAAGAGCATTACTCTTAATATTTGGTCAAACTAATTGTAATAACACCAGAGTGCAACATGATATAAAGAATAACAAAATTCTAGTTTTGGAGATCCATTTAACATAAAAATTTAACAATTGTCCAACTGTCACCAATACATATCTCAATACATGATTTTATTGATTTTATTTAATTAACTTATGTATTGGAGGAAGAATGGCTATTGTTTAAATTAATCCGTACAGGTTGCAGCCAGAGATCGTGGTAGGATCGAAGCACATGGTTTGACTTAATTTGCTAACAATTTGTTAAATAACACTCTTTTTGTTAAAACTAATATTAATGCAATTCACGTTATCAAAATACAATCTCAACATCCTTAATAAAGTAGTCGATTTTAGTTTTAATCATGGAAACAGATTTAGAATTGATCAATAATTCAACCGCACATCGATCGGCACGGGCAATCTCAATCAAGCAAGGAAATTAATGGAATAAGGAACATATTACAGATTTAGATGATTTGAATAAAGAACCATGCATGCCTTTCAAATTTATTTAATTAGAACATTATTTAATTGACGGATACAAGAATAGAAGCACCCTTAAGGATTGTTTATTACTTTGTCTAAAGATTAAACAATGCTGCTAAAGACTGAAAATAGAATAATACTGTAACATAAAATTTGAGTGACATTTTTTTTTTTTTTTTAATCTCTAAATGTATAGTAATCTTATTTGTTTTTTAAAGTTTAAATTGTCTTAAAACTAACAATTTGACATTTATATCATTCTATTATTAGTTGTTTTATAACTTCATTTAATATAACACAAATAATTATAATAAATTATTTAACAATACTAAAACACTTTTATGTATATATTAATAATATTTTTATTCATAATTAAAATATGATTAATTATTATAATAAAATATATATTTTTTAAATTATATATACATAAATAAATTATTATAGTAAAGTAAATTAAATTCATATATTTAAATAAAAATAAAACAAAATGTTCTTAAGTTGAATTACTATTGCAACAAAAGTGTGAAATTGTAAAATAATATATATTTTAGTCATTGTAATATTTCATTAGTTATATTTAAAATGACTTTGAATAATATAAAAGTAAGACAAATTTGAAAATACATTATTATTACAATAATAGATTTGGAATAATATATTTAAAAAACTATTAATTGATTTGACATTCAGTTAAAAGTTAGAAATTATAAATTTTGTTTTTGTAATTTTTACATGGTTTTAAGTGGTTTGATTGTTTCAAAAAATAAATAAAAATCATTTAATAGATATAATTTAAATTTATTAAGTGAAAAATGATAAAAACAAACGAACATAGCTTACACTAGAGGAAAAAAAGATGCCAAGTCTTGAAAATGTCACCAAAAAACTTAAATGAGATTAATTCTTTTAGTACTTTCGGTTATTACAAATTATAGTTTGAAAACGTTCCATGAACGAAGACTGCAAACTATCTCAAACTATTTCTTCTATTAACAAATTATAGTTTATGATAACTAAACATGCTAAAAGAACTCATTTAAATTTTTCATTGATATTTTCTAAATTTACTCAAATTTTCACCTTTTGAGAAGGACGAAAAATCTCGAGCTTGAAATAATTCATCAATTGCATTAATTTATTATTATTTTTTCTTTTTTGAAGGAAATTGGATATATACCCTATGAGCTAGTCTCCAGCCTAGATACAAACAGAAAAAATTAAATTATTGGTTTTAAAATTCAAGCAAATTAGAATTTCACTTTCATCCCCGGTCAAATGCATTAAGAATTAACTTGTGATAAACCGATAATCATAACGTTATGTGTCAATGTGATGAATTAAACATACCCCATTAAAGCTTCACATCATAACCGCCTTAATTAAAGCAATAATTATATTAATGAACGAGCCATCATCATTATTTTAGAATTACCAGACCCAATATATTTATTATTTGATAATAGATATGACTCCTTAATCCCAAATTTTGATGAAATGATAAACATAAACACGTACAACATCAACATAAGAATTTTAAGTTGATTATTTAAAACAAGAGAAACACAACAATATAAGAGAATGACTTTCTTTATTCTCAAGTGTTGAAAAATGGTATAAACTGTTATGAAACAAAAGTAAGATTAAGATATTACAAAATAAGAACAATGACTAAAGATAAAGCACAAGAAGAATTTTGGGAGGGAGTGTTATCTTATTATTTTATTTTTCATGTAAGGAATAAATCATACAAACTCATATACCCCCTATTTATAGGCTAAGAATCATAAATATTGGAAATAGAAAAGGCACAAGTTACACAATATATTAAGGCACTAATGATGATCATTATTTGAGTAATAATGATCTTTAATGTGGAGATTATAGAAAACATTAAGGTACAATTAAGATGATTATTATTTGTGTGATAATGATCTTTAATAAGGAGGTTATAGAATATTAAAGGGTGGCATCCAATTGATTTATAACACTCCCTGTTTGGATGTCCACCGTACAAAAAAATGTCTCATTAAAAACATTTTCAGGAAAAAAACCCTATGGGAAAAAAAATCTTGATAAAGGAAAAAAGAGTGCATAATTTTTGTACGCAATAACCTCCCCCTTATGCTAGATGTTATCTTTTGGTGAATTTCATGATCTTATGGATCAAAAGTGCGATAATTTTCTAAATTCAATAGTATTTGGACGTATTTAAAGGTACTACCTCGTTAAAAACCTTGTTAGGAAAACCCAGTAAGACAAAACCTGATTGAAGGAAAAAAGAGTGCAGTGCATATATGTCTATATTGAATTAATATACTCCCCCTGAAAGGTATACAACTATTACTCTTATAGTTTCTTCGAAGATATTGAAAAATATGTTTGACTCCACTTCAGTGTCTTCGAGCTGATGGATTAGTATTCCCTCTTATTTGTGCTTAATCTTCAGGCTGACACAATATCTTGTTTTCTCAAAATTTTACATCTCAAATTCTCTTTTCAAATATTCAACAGTTCTTAGGAGCTCTTCAGGAGTTCCAATTTAATTCATGTCATTGACATATATTGTTACAGTTGCAAATCCAGATTTTGATTTCTTTATGAGTACACAAGGACATATAGATCATTAATATATCCCTCTTTTATGAGGTATTCACTAAAACATTCATCCGAATTGCTTTCAGCCATATAAAAACTATTGTAACTTTATTGAATACAAGTTACGAGAATTTGAATTATATGCTTTAGGCATTTTAAATCCTTTAGGGATTTTTATGTATATGTTGGTGTCTAATGACCCATATAAATATATCATTACCACATTCAAAAGGCACATTTAAAGTCTTTTGGAAACTACCAAATTAATTAAAAATTGAAACGGAATCGTATTCATCATAGGTGAATATGTTTCATCTTATTACGTTTACAAGTACCCACTTATATCTATGGGTTTGACGTCTTCAGACGTCTAGACTATTGGTCCAAATACATCATATTTGGCTAATGAAGTCAATTCTATTTGAATTGCTTTATTCCACATAGGTCAATCATGCCTTTTTCAACACTCATTGATACTATGTAGTTTATGATCATCATTTACAATCATGACTCAACAGTTCTTTAAAGAAATCATTTCATTTCCAAGATTTTGTATCTCTTCAGAAGATTGTATCACTTTTAGGGTACTAGCCTTTGCAGGGGCTATTAATTCTCATCATATGAAATTAACTATGAGACAATTTATTTTTACATTATCAATATTAGGTTTCTGCAGTAAACCTTTGAGATACAAATATAACTCATTGCCTCAATTTTTGTATAAGTAATTATTTTGATTAAAACACATTACGAGTTTAATACAATTATATAAGTATAGCTCTGCTTTTGTTTTGATCAATAATTTTTATGTCGATATTTATCCACAATATATTATTCAACATCCTCATAATTTGTCTATAATATGCAGAGCAATAAAATATAAGATCTTAATTTTCTTTAATTTTTCAGTACACATGCCTCTTCAGGGGCTATTGTAAACTTTCACACATTCTTAGGACAAACTATAATATTTATAGTTTGAGCATATACACTTTTTCACATATAATTAATATCTCTTTTGAGTTTCATAGGGGAAGATTTGAAGAGTTCTATCTCATCAAAAAAAACATCTAATTCTTTAGAAGTTGTATTTATATGATGAGGATTACATATAGCTCGAGCGTGATCTTTAAATGATCATGATATTTCATTATTCATTTCAAGGAATAATAACTTTGCATTCAAAATTTACTTTTCACACTTCTATGTGTAATGAATGATTTATTTGTTGCCATTTATATAAATTGTTCTTTAGGAACAATCACCCGGGTTAATGTATTGGCAGTGAGTATAAAATCATTCGTGTATATAATTTTCAAGTAAACAAGCCTTTGAACTTCAGGTTCATATGACTTATACAGTAATCGTCATAATGAATGATGCATGCCAACTATAATTTCACGTCATTAAATTTTATAATTTTATCCTTATTCTCTCCCTAACGACGAGAAAATTTATTCATTGACATTATATTGTTATTCTTCATGAATTTATTTGCATTATCATAATATCCTTTTGAGACTTAATTCTATCATCATAATGTCCTTTTGGGACTTAATTATATTATCTTACTATCCTTCAGGGATATATTAGACTATCATATTATTTTTCAATGACTCAAATGTCATATCTTGTCCTTAAGAGACCAAACACATAGTGTCATTCAATGATCAAATTGTAATATTAATTATTGTTCTTCAGGGACATTTACTAGGTAAGAATCTTCAGATTCTATAATAGATATTCATATTACTTCCAATAATTTGATGTCATTTTCATTGCATCATTGGATGAAAAAAAAACTTTTGATTCATCATAATTTTTTATCATATTATACTTATGATCATATAATAGTCATCATAAAATATGCTTCTGGCATATGACAGTATGAATAATATAAATGCAATATACTTTTATTAATGCATATCTAAATAGATTCCTTCAGGATCTATTAAAGTAACAAAGTTTCACATAAATAATATTGTTATTTTTCACTTTGTAATATATAAATTTGCTCTTCTGGAGCCTTTGTATATCAGTAAATAATTATGTATACTTCAGGTACACAATTATTATAATTTCATATTCTAGTAATAGTAAATATTTTGCTTACTTTACTTTGGTGTGAATTCCACTTCAGATGGTTAAAATTTGTTATGATCATCAAGACTTTATTGACCATAATCATCGCCATGACTATTAGATGATTTAACATTCACCTCAGGGAATGATATTAATTAATTTAGCCATGCAAGATAAATGATTTTTCACCCATAATCATTAACATTGCTACTTCCAGAGCAAATTTGAAATACAAATTGTTTCAATCATCTGACTTCATTTATTTGGAGATCAAATATACATATACATATATGTTTCTTTAAAAATATAAATTAATCCTTTTACCAAGATATATAAATCATAATCACAGTGAATTAATGAACAATTTCTCAAAATATAATTACAACGAATTGTAACGAATATTTAATATAATCAATTAAGGTATAAGAAAATATATGTCATGTACCTTATTTCATATCTTGTTTTTAAGGAAAGAAGAAAAATGAAAATAACATTATTCTTCACTAACAAAAATTTTATGAGAAATAATAATAATTATATAATTTAATATAAGAAAAATAAAAATATTATACCTTCTCTTCTCAAAAACCTAAAGCTTCAGGCTATAATGTAATTGTATACCATAATTATATGTTCAATATGAGAGTAACTCAAAACTTCAATTTTTTATAGAATTGAGAATGAAATTCGTTTCCAAATCACATCAATCACTATAATTAGTTTTAGAACTTCAGGTTCTAAGTAAATTACAATAATACCTTAATATTATGATATATTTTAAAAGATCTCAAACAAAATCACTATTAGGAAACTGTAATAGTCGTTGCTACCTAATTTCCATATCTAATAGCTCATGCCACTATCAGACCTATGTCATCATTGGAAAGGTAATAATTTAACCATAATACAAATAAATTTAACTATGTAACATGAGGTATGAGATCATTATATATATCTGATCAAGTAATTAGTATTAAATATATAAATATGAAAATACATACCTCGATGCGTTGAAAATCATAAACAGAAAGATAGAATACTTTAATGTATTTACAAATTTAAATTTCACGATCTATATATCTTGAAATCATGAACAGAAATTAGTATAAAGATTTTCAAGTCTCTACTCACCTTCAATGAGAAGACATGTTTTCAAATTTATATGCTTTGTTCGAGATGTGTTTTTTTTATCTCGTATCAAATTCAAATTGATTTAATTTTTCTCAGTTTTTTTCATTTATAATTTTGAAACTTCTGGTTTCAAAATCTAAATAAATTATAATATATAATTAAAGTAAGAATTTGAAACTTTAGGTTTTAATATCCAAATAAAACTGAGAATAAATTTATTGATAATCCGAAACTTCTGGTTCAGATTTAAAATATAAAAATTCATATTCAAATCATTCATCGAAAATCCAATAAATTAAAATGAATTTGATGGAATCATTATGTTATATGCAAAAAGTAAGAACATAACATCACAAGATCGAATCTATTCGATCTTTATTTAATTTTTCATAACCCGAAAGAATCACATTGCTTTCTATGTATATGTATATGCATAACATTGGCTTTATACACAAAACACAAACTTGTATATTTTGTTGCCTTTTGTGTTTAGATCCATGGTCTAAGACACACTCTTTCTATAAAATAGGCAAAGACAATTATGTTGCTTCAAGCAACTATAATTTATTTAACATATACAATTGTCCGCATTAAGCGTGAAAACTAACAAAATTTAATTAGAATTTAACTAGAATTTCTAGTTTAAGATAAATTAGCACTATAGAATTTCTGCTTCTAATAGAAAGCTAAAGCTTTTAGTTTTAATTTTAGCTTGCAAACTTTAGGTTGCAAATTAAAAAACTAGGATGAATATCATATTAAATAAAATATTTGTTATGTGTATTTTCTGGATTCATTAAATGGGCTGGTAAAAACCCAACTTAGGCCCAATAGAAGGCCCAATAAAATCAACCCAATCAAGGCCTATCAGACAAGGCCCAGATGTCAACTTTAAGCCCAGCGAGTTCTACAGCTCGCCTTAACAATTTTCTCAGCTCGTAGCAACGAGTTCGTATCACAGCCAGGTCGTAGCTCGTTCTATAGTTTGCCTTATTCATAGCTCGCTTCTCAACGAGGTCCAGCTTGAGGTCGCAAATCACCATACACAGTAAGCAGTTCGCTTAGAGCGCATTTAATATAAAATCTTCCAGATATATCAATTACCTAATCTGATCGTGATTTTCTCGTCAGAAACAAAAGTTAATTCAAATTCAAATTCAGTCAACCTTATCTCGAGATATTTGGGGTAGTTTCCTGATTTTATTCCAACTTATTAGGAAGTGTATTTATGATGAAATTTTTTTCCTATTTTAAGGCTTCCTAATTTGTAACAACTCTTCCCCTATAAATAGGATTAAAATCATTGTAACGACACATTGAATAACATATTGTCACTCTACAGAATTTTAGAGAGACAGTCATGGACGTAGGCGCACTCGCTGAACCACGTTAAAAATCCTCTGTTTGTTCTTGGTTCTTATTTATTTTCTTCTCGATTTTTGTGTTTTCTCACATTGATTGCAGGTATTGGGCATTGAATTCTCGTCGACTGGATTTCAACGTCGACATTTTGGCGCTAGAAGGAGGGGTCAAACTGCAATCTTTTACATCTCAATTCTGACAACATGACAAGAACTAGACAAACCAAGTATGTGAGCTCACAGGCTGACCAGCCAGAGAGTCAACCCAATCACCATCAACATGATGCACAGTAGGTAGAAGGCACACCCATGCATGTAGTAGGAACGTCGTATGGTCAGGTAGCTGGTGCTACAGCAAACATACCGCCTTTGCCTCCACGTCAACCAGTTCTAATCGCCCCAGTAGTGGATGGGCAACAGGTGTGGTATCAGAGGCAAGATGACAGGACCCTTCCTAGACCTTCTCTAGACTCTTGTCTGAAGGATCCTGCCGGACACTTCAACAAACTTATCGAACCCGACTCGTCTGATTGAAGAAATTCGAGAAGCAAATCCTAACTTTCTTAGCCGGTTTACTCATTTAAAACTTAAAAATTTGGTTTCTTTAAGAACAGTTGGGAGTGATAAAAATTTTCGCGATTTTATTTCAAAATGATTTTATAAAAATTTCGACAGCATAACAGCTGCATTTTTTTATAAAACCAAAATTTACCTGTAAAGAAAATTACACTTTGACTATAATCTCAATTCCTCCCAACTTCTTTATCCACAAACAAGCATTATTCACCACAATTTTCATAAAAACCAAGCATGAGTTCATGTTTAAGTATACATATATACAAATAAGCAAGTATATACCTCATATATCAAATGCATAAATATTTACAATCATGCAATTCAAAATACGAATACTTTTTCACAATTACATATTCATCTCATACACAAAATTTTACATCATCATATTCCATGAGTCACCCACCTATATATATATATACAAAACAAAATGTCATAGTCTCATCCACGGTAGCACTCAACGGAATGTAAATAGGCTACACAACGAATAAACAAGTTAGTACAACAAGGCAATGTAACATAACATGTACTAATGTAGCAATTTACAAACTTGTTCAAAATTTACAATTTCTTTCAAAAACTCCCATGTATACCCTTAAAACATTCTAACCATCACGAGCGATTATAACTCACGCCAACGTGAAGCTAATATTATTTCTCAACCACTACGATACGGAATTTACTGCATCGCATGTAGGGTGATAAATCTCATAACTGAGCAACTACAAAGCGAAATTTTCTGCATCGCTACGTAGTGCCAACTATACAATAACCAACTACGTGCGGAATTGTCTACATCACAACGTAGCGCTAAATCTCATAAACTCTTAAGGCATATACATGGGTTTTTCCAACTAGACTTATTTAGTGCCAAAGCACAAAACTAACTAGTTTTGAAACTTTGAAAACTCTCTCATTTCAACTCCTTTTAAAACAACTTAGTATTGATTTAAATCACTTTATGGATTCCATAAGAACCCATATATCCAAACTTGAGCTTGAGAGTTAAAAACCATTTTGAATTCCATTTAACATAATAACAAAGAGTGAGCTATAATTGAAAGTAATCATAAGTGGCAAGGCACTTACCTCAAACTCGTGAAATCCGCGTCAAGCGTCTTGACGAGTCTCTTGGACCTCATGTGCTCGCTCGTCACCTACATGATAATTTCTCATTATTACTTGTGACCATCTAAATTCTCAACCTTAAGTTAATATTCTCAACTAAAGACCATTTTTCTCTATAATCTCCTAACTTGTTTCTAACTCAATTGAGACTCTCTAATTCTAATTTCTTCATAAAAGTTTCAGTTTTGGACCCCTAGGGATACCCCCATGCGGTCCGTATAGTTGTTAGAGGCCCGAAACAAAAAATCAAATTTTTTAGGCCTCTTTGATACCCCAAAATAGAATGCATGACAGCACCCTGCTCGGGACTCCATTTTTCTTCGTTCTTTTTCCTACGATTCACTTATCTCATATTCTATTCACACGTCAAATTTCATTGAAAAATTCTATCGTTTGCTATGTCAAATCTAAGAAAAACCTCATTTTTCCGGCACTTTTAGTGCACGTTTTGTGCACTTTTTCGTTTCGGACTAGCGACGCTAGTTTTTCTTTCATATCTAAGCTTCATTTAACTAATTATGATCAACTAAACTCAATCCATTTAATAAAATTTGCATTTACCTAGTTATTTCACTTCTTAGAGCTCTAACGGTACTATTTTACGCATAGCTTGAGTAATTTTTATCGGATTCGATCTGTTCCAAAACTTATGGTTTTCTATGACTCCTAAGCATCATTTGAGGTGTAGAACACCCCCATATATGCCAGACGTGGTCAGGTTTTCTCTATCTCAAGATTTGAGCTTGGGATGCCTAATTTTGCCTAAAACTATCTCTTTGCAATTCTAACAATTCTCTAAGCTTTCCTAACCCTTTTTATGCTCAAACTTGGGTTCAAAATCACTTAATCTCAGAGCTTATCTACTGTCCATTATAGCATAATGCACACACACACACTCTACTTTATCAATTAAACACTTAAAATTCACTCATACTTTTCATCAACTAGATGGAGTGTGTGAAAATTGATTTTGTCCCACTTGAATCAAGTCTATGGCAGCCCATAAATACAACCCTAAGCTACCATTCTCATACAAAAATATGTCATCTAAGATCCTACCACAATCACTTAGGTTTTTACACAAATTCTAAGTGCAAAACCTTCAACACAACACATAAAAATCTGAACAAAATTTTTCAGTAGCTTACTACTTCAGATTTTCAACAAGAAACAAGAAAAAGAAGATAATATCTCACTTGATTTTTGTTTAGAGGAGTGAAAGGGACTTGGGAGAGGTCTCAGAAGGAGGAGTTAGAGGTTTAGAAAGGCTGGATGGCTCTTCTTCTTCCCCTTTTGCTTGCCGCCGTCCAGACTATTCTGCACGTCTGTTCTGCTTCTTGTTTTCACGACAGCTTTCTTTTCTGCTCCTGTTATGCACGTCTGATCTCTTTTGCTTCTGGTTTGCTGCTCCTTTGCACGACTTCTTCTTCTCTTCTCCTGGCCATGCACTCTAGCTCTTCTTCTCTTTGGTTCTGCTCTAGTTCACGGCTGAACTTTCTGCTTCTTCCTTCACGGCTACAGTTGTCTTGTTTGTTTCTCACGATTTCTGCTTGTTTGATGCACGAAAATCACTCTTCATTCTCTCAAAATCAACTAAGTGTCATATATATACTAATAGCACTTCCCTAAATTGCATTCATGCCCCATCGTCTTTTAAATTTCACGTCAAATCCCTTTCATTCTTCCTACTTCTCACAGCTGCCCTTCTTTAAATTTTCTGGCAGCTTTGCTTCTGTTTTATTTTTCTTCTTCAATTTTGCTTCCAAGTGTTTTGTTTATATATCTCATTAACATTTTATGGAGTATCAAGCTTGTCTCATTTGATTATTTGACTCTCTCTCTTTTAATTAAATTTCTATTAAATTTGTTATTGACTACTTGAACTTTTATAGTTGATGAATTTCATTGTAAATCTTCAAGTAATTAACTTCTAATGCCATGACGTTCAATCAGCTAAATTTAGAGATTTATTTTAACTCTCTAATCTATCTTTTAACACTAGAAGGTTATAAATCGAGACTAAGGGTTTACACAAGAGGCGCTGGAGAACACGGTCAAACAGCTCATAAAGGCCGTCAATATGTTAGTACAGGCTCAAGTACAGAATGTACCTAAGGTTGAGATTCAGACACCAAGGCATGTGCCCCAGCAGCATGAAGCGATGTAGGTGCCCGAAAGGCTAGCAAGGGAAATCCTGAGACCTACAGGCTCAGCTCGCTCCTCTAATACGCGTTCTAGAGCTGGAGGACACCTTGTCCGCGAAGAAAGGGAGGTCGCATGCCCAGCTAGCTTGATGGTAAGGTTGAGCCAAGGTGGAAACCGGCAGGAAGAGGTTAGGCATGATAGAGTCCGAGCTGAAGCTCGGTATGTGGAGGAAGTGAACGAGCGTCACACGAGATTCCATCAGCCTGGGGGCTTGTTCGAAGGGCACGAGAGATATGACCTAGAGCACCCTTCTTTAAGTCGCGACCACAAGAGGAGATATGAGCTCCGAAATCCATAAGTAAAGAAGCTCCTCCAGAGGGTCCAGCAGCTAGAAACGGGACCTAAAGCCCCAGAGCAGCGTGGGGACTACGGAGAAATGACCCCATTTACAAGGGAAATTGAGACACAGCCTCTCCCTCCAAGGTTCAAAATGCTAAGTATTCAGCAGTATAACGGGGACAACGATCCCTATGATCATCTAGATGCTTTCAACGTTCAGGTGGACCTATAGACAGGTAATCCTATGGTGAAGTGTCGAGTATTCCCAGCTACTTTGGGGGACATTCCAAAGACATGATTCAAGAATCTTCCAATTCGCAGCATAGGTAGTTGGGAAGAATGTCAGCAGAAGTTCGTTGGCCAGTACAAGGCATTGAGGAGGTAGCTCGCTCCATCCTACCACCTAGCTACTATCTTCCAGCGTCAAGATGAGTTGTTAAAGGAATATATCACCAGGTTTAGACGCGAGGTCGCGAATGTTGAGAATCCATCAAATGAGAGCATACTGACAGCGATCTCAGTTGGGCTACGCAAGGATGGGAAACTGTACGAAAGCATTTACAAGTACCCAGTGAAGGATCTGAGAGAGTTCTATGAGCGAGCTGTAAAGGAGATTAGGTGGAAAGAGACCTTCGGTCCGAAGAAATCCAACCAGAAGAACGAAGCGGGCAGTTCCAGCCAAACTAAAAAGAGAAACAATGGCAGGAACGAAGAAGGAAGAAATAGTGACTCAAACCATCAGATTGCTAAAAAGGCAATGAGAGAGCCAGGGAATGAGTGACCTCAACGTCAAGGTTGCTATGAAAATTACAGAATCTTGTTAGACTCACAATACAGGATATTTGCAACAAAAAAGAACAGGAAAGACTTTGGGAAGCCCTACCCTTTAAGAGCCCCTGTTCAACATAGAGACAGGAGTAAGTTTTGTGTCTATCATAATGAGGTCAGGCACAACACTTCAGATTGTTGGGTGTTAAAAGACGCCATTGAAAAGTTGTTCAGGAGAGGTTGCTTGAGAGAGTATGTGGAGCAACCTGCAGAACAACGACCTCCACAACAATGACCTCAACAGTAGCAGCCAACATAGCAACAATCCCAACGAGCTCCTAAGCCAAAGCATGAACCTGCGATAAGAACTATTTTTACAATATATGGTGGCTCCCATATCGCAGGTGCTTCGAACAGGTCGCACGAGAGGTATGTCCGAGAAGCAAATCATACCTTTCAGGTTAGTGGGTCGGAGGGACTCGCTAAAAAGCCCAAGATGACCTCAGATGAGATTGTTTTTATTCAAGAGGATGCTAGAGGTGTGATCTGGCCACACAATGATGCGCTAGTTATACGAGCTAAAATCAGCAACATGGAAGTACGGCGCATTATGATAGATACTGAGAGCTCAGTGAATGTGATGTACAAGAACTGCTTTGAGCAGATGGGGCTAGGAGCAGAACAATTGAGACCATCCCTAGAGCCTCTATTTAGTTTCACTGGAGATGCTATTATACCAGTGGGCCAGGTTAAGCTACCACTTACGCTTGGGGAAGCAAGTTGCCAGACAACTGTGTTGGCAGATTTCTTGATTATAGATTGTCCATCAGCATACAATGTGGTCCTGGGAAGGCCTTCGTTGAACAACCTGGATGTAGTTACTTCAACCCGGACTCTAACAGTGAAGTTTCCAACTCCCAACAGCGTCGGATGCATTCGGGAAAAGCAACATTTAGCCAGACACTGCTATGAGGACGTAGCAAAGATGGGTGTAAGAGAAAAGAAGGTGAATGTGGTTTCAGGGGGCGAACCACGAGCTACGACAGAGAAGGGGGTTAGTCATGACCTCGACCCCCGTGAAGTAGATGCAGACCGAGCTACTGGCCCAGTTGAAGAATTAAAAGATGTTCAAGTTAGCAAGGAAGATCCAGAGAGGTGCTTGAAGTTAGGAAGAAGTTTAGCACCAGAATTGAGAGCCCCGCTCGCTGACTTCCTAAAGGCGAACTTGGATATATTCGCGTGGAATCATGAGGATATAGTGAGAATAGATCCTAGGGTGATGTCACACAGGTTGAATATTGATCCTCACCACAAGCTAGTTCGTTAGAAGAGAAAGGCAATAATAGGGGAACGTTACTTAGCACTCAAGGAAGAGGTAGATAAGCTGCTGGCCAACAAATTTATTCGAGAAGCTTACTACCCAACCTGGGTCGCCAATCCCGTGTTAATAAAGAAAAAGAACGGGAAGTGGAGAACTTGCATCGACTTCACTAACTTGAATAAGACGTGCCCTAAAGACAATTTTCCCCTGTGGATGATAGACCAGCTCGTGGATGCTACAGCAAGACATGAGCTCTTGAGTTTTATGGACGCTTACTCGGGTTATAATCAAATCCCAATGAATCCCGAGGACGAAGAGCACACCTCGTTCATGATTGATCACGACTTATACTACTACAAGATGATGCCCTTTGGGTTGAAAAACGCAGGAGCGACCTACCAACGTTTGGTAAACATGATGTTTGAAGAGCAGATCAGAAAGACCATGGAGGTCTATGTTGATGATATGTTAGTAAAGTCCAAGCAGGTAGGTGATCATGTGCGCGACCTGGGAGAGATATTTCATATTCTGAGGAGCTATCAGATGAAGCTGAATCCACACAAGTGTGCATTCGGGGTAGCTTTTAGGCAGTTTCTGGGCTTCATGGTGAACAGTAGAGGAATTGAAGCCAACCTTGAGAAGATCAAGGCATTGATCTACATGAGATCGCCAACCAAGGTAAAGGATGTGCAAAGCCTCAATAGCCAGGTCGCAGCACTCAGCAGGTTCATTTTGAAAGCTACGGACAAATGCATCCTTTTTTTCGATATTTTGAAGAAGGCAAAAAGCTTCGAGTGGACCGAGTAGTGTGAAGTAACCTTCCTTCAGCTAAAAGAATATATAGGGCGAGCTCCACTCCTTTCTAAGCCTAAAGAGGGAGAAAAGCTGATTTTGTACTTGGGAGTGTCTTAGCAAGATTTGAGTGCTGCATTGGTGGGGGAAGAAAAAAAGACACAGCTTCCAGTATATTATATAAGTAAAAGGTTGTAAGATGTTGAACCAGATACTCGCAGATGGAGAAGCTCGCTTACTGCCTGGTGATCGCATCGAGGAAGCTGCGGCCTTACTTTCAAGCTCATACAATCGAAGTCATCACCCAGTATCCACTAAAGCAAGTTCTACAGAAAGCGGACACCTCAGGTCGTTTGTTGAAATGGGCAGTGGAGCTTGCACAGTTCGATATCCAGTTCAAACCAAGGACGGCTATTAAAGCACAAGCTCTAGCAGACTTCATTGCAGAGTTTACAGGAGCTGTGGATGATGAGGCTAAATCTTCTGAAGGTCCAACTTGGGAGCTTTATGTTGATGGGTCATCTAGCGAGCAGAGAGCTGGAGCTAGGATTCTGCTGATCAATCCTGAAGGCCACAAGATCCTTTGTGCTTTAAGGTTTGGTTTCCAGGCTATAAATAATGAAGCTGAGTATGAAGCACTACTCGCAGGTCTATATCTAGCTAGAGAGATGCGAGCAGAACGGCTAAGGATCTTTAGTGATTCGCAACTCATGGTTTGCCACATCTTGAGGGAGTACCAGACCAAGGGGCCAAAAATGGCTCTATACCTCCAGAAAGTTCATGAGATGTTATGTGCTTTTCAAAAGTATCAAGTAAAGCATATTAGAACGCACATACTGATGCTTTAGCTCGCTTGGCAACCACTCGAGATGCAGACTTTCTAGGGGCAATCCTAGTGGAGTTCCTGCCAGCTCCAAGTACGGAAGAAAAAAATATGATGATGACCATAACTGTGCAACCCAATTCTTGGATGGGTCCAATTTTGAGATATCTGCAAGATGGAAAATTGTCGAATGATAAGCTGGAAGTACGACGCTTGCGAGCTAGAGCAGCCAGGTACTGCATCTACGACGATGTGGTGTATAAGAAGGGATTTTCAGCCCCACTTTTGAGATGCATAGATGGCCAAGATTGTGAGGCAGTAATGAAGCAAATACATGAAGGTCATTGTGGAAACCACGCTGGGGGGTTGTCTTTAGCTCAAAAAGCACTTTGTCAGGGTTTTTATTGGCCTACTATCAGACAGGACGCTATCGACTTAGTAAAAAGGTGTGATAAATGTCAGAGGTTTGCCCAAGTTCCGTGAGCTCTGTCAGCCTACTTAAGCAAATGGTAAACCCATGACCCTTTGCAATATGAGGAATGGATTTGATCGGGCCTTTGCCGACAGCTCATGGAAGGTGCAAACACACCATGGTCGCAGTTGACTATTTCACTAAATAGGCAGAAGCAAAGAAGTTGGCAGAAATCTCCACAATGAAGATTGAGAAGTTCGTGTGGCGTAATATCATTTGCAGGTTTGGAGTTCCACAGCAGATCGTGACAGACAATGAGACCCAGTTTAGTAGCGACTAGTTTCTTAAGTTCTGCAGCAATCTGAAGATAGTCAAGAGCTTCTCAGCAGTGGACCATCCACAAGCCAATGGCCAAGTTGAAGTTGTGAATAAAATTATAAAGCAGACCTTGAAGATGAAACTGGAAGCAAAGAAGGGAGCATGGGTAGACGAGCTTAAGAAAGTATTATGGGCTTACAGGACCACAGCTCGCAATTCCATAGGCGAGACTCCGTTCTCAATGGTGTATGGTCTGAAACCATGATTCCAGCAGAGTTAGAAGTCACCTCGCAGCGAAGAGTGACCTTCAATCCAAATGACAATGATTAGTTACTTACTGCAAATTTGGATTTGCTTGAAGAAGTCAGGGAAACGGCCAGGCTGAGAGTAGCTATCTACTAGTAGAGAATAGCGAGGTACTATAACAAGAATGCTTGGATTCGCAGTTTCAATGTGGGAGACCTAGTACTGCGTTTCATTCTACCTAGAGCTCGCAAGCCCAATGATGGGTCCTTAGGCCTAAATTGGGAAGGACCTTATATCGTCAAAGCAAACTTAGGGAATTGAGCATATCGTTTGGCCAACATCAATGGAGTTGAAGTCCCTCGAGCTTGGAATGTTGAACGTCTTCAACCATATTATCAGTAACTTTATTTGTTATGAATAATTCAATCTTATTATAGATAATGAAAGTCTAGTTCCCTTATGATGAGCCTTATTTTGCAAAGATGACGAGCTTCGTGCTGATTAGTGCATAGCTCGTTAAATAAAAAAGAGCCTAAAAAGCAGGTGGCTAAGTGTCCCTACATAGCTCGTTAAATGAAAAGAGCCTAAAAAGCAGGTGGTTAAGTGCCCCTGCATAGCTCGCTAAAAAGAAAAGAGCCTAAAAAGCAGGTGGCTAAGTGCCCTTGCATAGCTCGCTAAAAATAAAAAAAGCCTAAAAAGCAGTTGGCTAAGTGCCCTTACATAGCTCGCTAAATAAAAAGAGCCTAAAAAGCAGGTGGCTAAGTGCTCCTGTATAGCTCGCTAAATAAAAAAGAGCCTAAAAAGCAGGTGGCTAAGTGTCCCTGCATAGCTCGCTAAATGAAAAGAGTCTAAAAAGCAGGTGGCTAAGTGCCCCTACATAGCTCGCTAAAATGAAGAGCCTAAAAAGCAGTTGAGGTACCCCTGCATAGCTCGTCAACATTCTAATACAGTTGCTTATATTACAAAATTTTGGGCTCTGATGAGTTAGGCGATTGCTTAAAGATATTATCAGATTTTGAGCTCGTTAACAATTAGCTCGCAAGAAGTCTTACAAAATGATCATAAAATGTATTACAACATATGCAATAACTCAAACACATTCAATAAAGGAGAAATGGAAAAGTAAATTTCATTAAGTCTAAAATATCCTTTACAAATTGGTGATTGAAAAATACAAATACAAAAGGTAAGATGCTAGCTTCGAGCCGGAGGATCTGGGCCTAATAAAGGGTCTTCATGAGAAGGAGACACGCCAGAAGGTTCGAGGTCACTAACGGGTTCAACTTGAGAGGTCGCGCTAGGCATCTCCATTACTGAGGATGAGGCAGTCTTTGCTTTGAACTTCTCCACAGCTTTGAGTCCCACATCCCCAAAGATAGAAAAATCATCTTCGGATGGGACATCCATAGCGTATAGAGAAAGTTAAGGCCTGTTTTTTCCTCAGCCTCATCCTTTGCTTCAGCGACCTGCATCTCCAGTTCCTAAACAAATTTTTCTCTGAGAACCATCAGTTCTTCAAAAGCATCATTTGCATGGTGATTGATGACCTCGGCTTCTTGCTTCATAGCTTCTATTTGCTGCTCTGCAGCCTCAGCTTGCTGAATTACATCCCCCACTTGTTGCCTAAGCACCTCAGCTCGGTGCTCAGCCTCTTCAGCCCGTTGGGCAGCAGCTTTCGCTTCTTCAGCCCACTTTTCGACAGCCTCAGCTTGCTGTACTACGGCCTAAATTTGTTGCCTGAGGACCTCGATTTGGTTTTCCGTAATCCTAGCTCAATTTTCGACCTCTTCGGCCCGCTATACAGCAGCCTTTACTTTCTCGGCTTGTTTTTTGGCCAGTTCGTGACAGGACCCATCCCAGACCTTATCTAAGTTCTCATCTGGAGGATCTTGCCGGACACTTCAACGGACTCCCCGAAACTGACTCATCGGATCGAAGACATCCTGGAAGCGAACCCTAACTTTCTGTTTCGGTTTACTCGTTAAAACTTAGTGATTTAATTTTATTTGTAACTGGTTGGGAGGGATAAACTTTTCTTTGATTCTATTTCAAATTCATTTTATAAAAATTTCGGCAGCATAACGACTGCGTTTTTGATAAAATCAAAATTTAACATGTAAGGAAAATGACTATTTCTGAACACCTCCTAACTTCTTTATTCTCAACCATGCATCATTCATCACAATTTCATAAGCATAAACAATGAGTTCGAATTCAACATGTACATATATGAACTATATATTTAGAATGCATGATTAAATTTACATTTTACAATCTTAACATCATTCAAATTCAAAATATACATGATTAAATACATAATACAAAAATGTATATACACGTCTTGCGCTACCGCCCACCTATCAATGTATATGCAAGCAAAAGGTCTCGATCTCGTTCGACGGCGGCACACAATAAAAACAAATAAGCTACAAAATAAATCAGAGGTTAGTGCAATAAGGATATATAATATCACATACACCAACATAAGAATTCATTATTTACTCGAGTTTTACAACTTCTTTAAAAATTCTTCCATGTGTATCCTTGACTCATTCTAACCATCACGGGCGATTATAACTAACGCCGATCGTGAAGCTACTAAAGTGTCTCGACTACTACGTTACGGAATTCATTGCATCGTACGTAGGGCGCTAAACTATTTACTGAACTACTACAATGCGGAATTCTCTGCATCGCAAATGTAGTGCTAAATCTCTAGATGACTACGAGCGGAATTTACTGCATCGCTTCGTAGCGCTAACTGTCAACTAACCAACTACATGCGGAATTGTCTGCATCGCAACGTAGCGCTATACTTTTCTATAAACTGAGTTATTATGGATGAAATTCTCTGCGTCGTCACGTAACGCTAAAATTCGCTAACTTATAAGGTATACACATGGTTTTCATACTAAGTTTCTTTAAGTGCAAAAGCACAAATGACTTTAGTTTGAATATCTTGCAAACTCTCTTATTCCATTTTCTTTACATGCAACTCATTATCATTTTCTAGTAACATATGGATTCCATAAGAATCCATATGCTTAAACTTTAACTACCTCAATAAATATCATTTTTGATTTCCTTTATTACATAGCTACTATAGTCATTTAACATCATCAAGAATTTGCATGACAATTTAAAAAGCTATTAAGTGGCGAACCACTTACCTCAAGGCCGCATCAAGTGTCTCGACGAGGCTCCTGGACGCCGCTCACGCGCTCGTCACCTACACAACATGATCTCATCATTACTATTAACAAAAACCTCTATTTCTCAACTATATGCTAGGAATTCTCAACTATGTCCAATTCTCTCTATATAGCTTCTAACTTATTTTTAAATCAACCGAGACTCTTAAATCCCGATTTTTGTGGAAAATTTTTAGTTTTGGACCCCTAGGGATATCCCCACACGGTAAGTTTACTTGTCAAAGGCTTAAAACGAAAAATCACAATTTTATTTAAAATGGACAGCCCTTGACAGAACAGACGATAACCTACTGCTCGGGCCTTCGTTTTCCTTCGTTCTTTTTCCTATGGCTCACTTATATCACATTCTAGTCACACGACAAATTTCATTGAGAAATATTATCGTTTGCTATGTCAAATCTCATGAAAACATCCGTTTTGAACACTTTCGGGTGCAATTTAATGCACGTTTTGTAAACTCTTGGTTTCGGATTAGCGACGCTAGATTTTATTCCGTAATTAAGCTTCATTGAACTTATAATGACTAACTAAACTCATTTTGTGCCATAAAAATTACATTAAGCTAACCGTTTCACTTCTCAGAGCTCTAATGGCACTATATTGTGCATAACTTGCACAATTTTTATCGGATTCGATCCGTTCCAAAAT
The DNA here is from genome assembly GCA_019925255.1 of Litchi chinensis. Classification (NCBI taxonomy): domain Eukaryota; kingdom Viridiplantae; phylum Streptophyta; class Magnoliopsida; order Sapindales; family Sapindaceae; genus Litchi; species Litchi chinensis. The sequence continues at coordinate 23,969,561 of CM034470.1, read as the reverse complement.
CTATGGTTTTCTATGATTCCTAGGCATCATTTGAGATGTAGAACACCCCCAAATAAGCCAAATATGGTCAGGTCTCCTCTAGCTCAAATTTGAGCTCGGGAATCCTCTTTTTGTCTATAACAATGCCTTTGCAATTCTAAATACTTCTCTAACTTTTCTAACCTCTTTGAGGCTTGAAATTGGTTTCAAAACCATCTAATTTCAAGGTCTAACTACTTCCCTTCAAGTCTCTAATCCATACATAGGTCTAACTTGGTCATTCGAGTGCTCAAAATTCGCTTGAGACTTTTCTCAATCACTTGGTGTGCATAAAACACCAATCTCGGTTTTTATTTTGAGGGAGGGTGTAACAGCCCATTTACATCAATTTAAGGTAGTTATTACACTCAAAACTCATCCTTAATGATTATATAACAATCTCATGAGGTTCTAACAAGATTTAAAAGCAATCTAATCGATCAAATCAACAACACAACCACAACAACAAAAGCTGTCACAGTTTTTGTTCTGTTTCAGCATCAATTTGAAGAAAATAGAGTATAATCCCGCTTAGGCTAGTTAGGGAGAGTTTAGATGACTTACTAGGGACCCTAAGAGGTAGATTGAGGGGATGGAAGGCTGGTTGGGAGGTTCTTTCTTCCCTGGCCGACCAGCTTGCTGCACCCCGTCGCGATTCTGTTCCAGCTCGCGTCTGGGTCTGTTTCGCTTGCTGTTTGCGTCCGTTTCTGCTCTGTTTCTACTCGACCAGACCAACATCTCTCCTTTTCTGCTCGTCCTCTTCCTTTGCTGCCCAGAAACTGCAGTTTTACTACCTTGGATCCCCCCTCACACGAGCTGTTCTGCTCCAACTCGCGAGCTGTCTTTCGCGCGAGCTGCTAGCGCGCTGGATCTACTTCTTGCTCGACTTCTTTGCTTGTTCTGGACTGTTTCTGCTGCTCAAGGCTTCTTCTTGCTTGCTGGTTGCCTCTCTTCTCTCTTTTGGTTCTCCTCTCTTTCCTTCTCACGAAGCTTCTCGGTTGTTCTCTCGGCAGTGACTGTTTTTGACTGAAAGGGGCTGAAATTTTCTGCTGAAAATTTGCTAAGTGTTGATATTTATAATCAACAACTTCTAATATTTGCATCTTGTCCCATTTCTTTTTTAATTTTATTCTCATCTCCTTTTCTTGATGCTCTCTCACGGCAACACCCCTCGATATCCTTCCATGTATCTTTCGTCTCTTATTCGATTAAATTCTAATTTCGTTAGAATTTATTTTTTTAAAAAAAACGCTAAGCTTATTTCATTAATTTTTGACTCTTTCTTTTTAATCGAATTTTAATTCGATTATCATTCACTAACATCTTGGATTTCTTGACTTAGATTTTCGTTGGGACAGTACTAAACTTTTTAATACGACGTATTTCGTCATATTCTAAATGAATATATTTCAGAGGCTATGAAATTGAATTAATTAAACGTAGAGAGTTATATTTTATCTCTCTAACTTAATTTCTAACGTTGGGACTTTAGAAGTCGAAGCTAGGGGTTTATAGTTCGGTCCGCTGCTCAGACTACCTCAGCTCTTCCTTCACTTTGTGTAGCTCATTCCTTAACGTGTCGCGTTCATTTTTCATTTTCAACAGAGCTTCCTCAGGGGTCAATCTAGCATTATTCGCTACGGCTATCTGTGCCTCGTGGCCCTCTATGGTTTTCTCAACCAAGTGTGTTATCTCCTCATTAGCATCCTCCAGCTCGTTTTCCAGCTTCATTATTCGATCCTCAGTGACCCTTGTCTCCCTCCTTCGCTTTATTGATGCAAGGGTGCCCTGAAAATTCTACAAGTTAATATTTGATAAAGTAAAGAGGCCAGAAGATAAAGAAAAATGACTTACCAGCATGGAATGATGAGCTACGTACTCGTCTAGGTCCGTGCCCTTAAGGGACCTATTCTCTAAGACTCTTGCATGAGTCAACATAATTGATGTCCAGTTGTCAAGGAAGGAAGTTAAATATCTCCGCCAGGTCCAACCTCGATGTCTGGTCTTGTTGGCGAATGAGTCCTTTCAACCTCCGAGGCATCAGGCTCCTCACTTCGGTAAACATGACGTCACGTAAGAAAGATACGCCTAGTTATTCTCTTGTTGGTACCAGCTCGGGTTACCTGGGGAGCAACCTCAGAAGGAACATCCCCTTCTTTAGGTTGCGAGCTGGAAGCTAGAACCAACTGAAGATCTGCTGCTGTTTCTGGAGGTGGTACCTCGCTTAGGGTAGCGACCGAGGGAGTTTTTGCTTCAGCATGTCGCTTAGAACGTTTTAAAGCAGCAGTTAGAGAGGCTCAGATTTCAGCTAGTCCCTTCGCTGGAGCTGCTGAAGGGGCTGGAGTTTTAGCAGGATTCTCGGGAGAGAACTCCAGAAAAGCAAGTTTCTTCCTTTTAGCTAGAGCTCGCCCAGTGGAAGGAGCAGGAACTGAAGAAGCAACTTTTCGAGATGCACCGACTGATGTTGTCTCTACTCTCGAGGAGGGGGTGCGAGCTGGAACTGATTGGGAATCAAATGTATCCCTTCCCCTAACAGGAACTTCGAGAACGGAGGGAAGTTTGTGTTTCCCCATGCTCGATATGTCATTCTTACTATCGATTAATGGAGAATCTTTAAGAGGAGCAAAGCCGTGAGCTTGAAGAAGAGCAGTATCAAATTTGCTGTTTATGCTCGCTTCATCCGAATTCGCGAGCACCTCAAGAGCTCTCTTCTCCTCGCTGCTGAGAGGAGACTTATCCATTTTCAGATCTGTAATAAAAAAATAATAAAAAAATAAAAATAAATAAATAAATAAATAAAAGTTAAAATTATTATTTTAAGCCCGCTAAAGATCTTTCTCTATTTACCTGGCTCCAGGACGAAGCTGAAGTTTTTAAGTCTTGCAAGAGAAGGGTATGAGACGAGAAACCAGCTCATCTTGTATGACTCGATGTTGGACTTGCCCTTCGCACCTCTTTGGGCAAGAGTTTCTTATAGTCAGACGGACTAGTTGTGAAGTAGTAAATGCCCTCTGACGTTCTCTCCTGTGAAGCGCTCAAAGCTTTGATGCTATAAAACTATTGTATGATTTTTGGAGTTGGAGGAGGAAGATTATTTTTAAGGAAGGCTAGGGTTAGCGAAGTCAGCTGCACGTATGAGTTTGGTGTCAGCTGGAAGGGCGCGAGCTTGACAGCATTCAAGAATTTGATCAAATAAGAAGGAATTGGGAATCTTAGCCCGTGTTCTAGGTGCTGAGTGCTAACAGCAATATACCCCTGCGGAGGATAGCCCGCATGTTTTCTTGGAGTGGGTGACATCGCACGATAGCCTTTAGGGATATGGAATTGAAGAGCGATCCCCTCTAGTTCGGAGACTTCTATAGAAGATGGGTAATGAGCGAACGTTTTGCAAGCTTCCCTTTCCTTTTCAGCTCGCTGCTGAGTTTTTGCTCGCTTTCCGCCCTGAGCTGCTTCACTAGCACTATGAGCTCCACTTGAAGACATCTATGCAAAAGCGGATATAGTCAGGTCGCCAGGAACGGATTACTAAAATAAAAAAAAACTTCCTAAGTTTCCTAATTCGTAGATCGTTCCTACAGCAACGGGCTCAGCCTATGAAAGAACGACCTATGAGCTAGAAGTCTACATGTATTTAATCCTACAGTTCGCATGCATGACGGGCCACAAACAGTAATCAGCTCGCAAACAAGCATTCTATAAAATCAAATCAATAGAAGTTGAGAAGTCGTGTTCAACAAGAAACCCAGAACAGTAAAGGTTCAACGCCAAGAACATGACATATTCAAACCATCTTAGGCACAACAATGGCAAAATGCAAACACAACATGATGTAAACTCAACCATATGAACCAAAAAAACTGAAGGATTAAAGTCAAAAGAAAGAACTTATCGTGAATCTTTAATGTAATGGTGAAAAACGATGACTGGAAATGAATCGGTGAGATGTGCAGCAACAGAGAGTTTGATGGTTGAAGAAAGTGACAGGTGAAAAAGAAAATAAAAGGGCTCCACCAGTTTATATAGGTGGACGAGCTGGAGTCCCAGCCATCAGATCTGTCTGCTATGTAACCGCTATCAATCCAACGGTACAGTGCGAGGTACGACTTTTTAATCATGTAGCCATCAGTTGAAAGACGTGCGCATTAAATGCGTGTGCAAGAGACGTGCCAGCGTTGTTTCAGTTACCTCCTGTATGACTGCCACGTGTCAAAACTGATAAGATAGAATTTGGAAGGGGGGGAAAACGATAATTCAAGCTGGCTTACCAAAGAAGCTAACTTTTACCAGCGAGCTCAAGCTCCCAGTTCGCAGAACGAACTGAGAGCTGGGGGGCTGATGTTATGTGTATTTTCTGGATTCATTAAATGGGATGGTAAAAGCCCAACTTAGGCCCAATAAAGTTAACCCAATCAAGGCCCATCAGACAAGGCCCAGATGTCAACTCTAAGCCCAGCGAGTTCTACAGCTCGCCCTAGCAATCTTCTCAGCTCGTAGCAACGAGTTCGTATCACAGCCAGGTCGTAGCTCGTTCCATAGTTTGCCTTATTCATAGCTCGCTTCTCAGCGAGGTCCAGCTTGAGGTCGCAAATCGCCACACACAGTAAGTAGTTCACTCAGAGCACATTTAATACAGAATCTTCCAGATATATCAGTTACCTAATCTGATCGTGATTCTCTCGCCAGAAACGGAAGTTAATTTAAATTCAAATTCAGTCAACCTTATCTCGAGATATTTGGGATAGTTTCCTGATTTTATTTCAATTGGTTAGGAAGTGTATTTATGATGAAATTCTTTTCCTATATTAAGGCTTCCTAATCTGTAACAACTTTTCCCCTATAAATAGCAGTTAAAATTATTGTAACGACACATTGAATAACATATTGTCACTCTGCAGAATTTTAGAAAGATAGACGTGGACGTAGGCGCACTCGCTGAACCACATTAAAAATCCTCTGTTTGTTCTTGGTTCTTATTTATTTTCTTCTCGATTTCTGTGTTTTCTCACATTGATTGCAGGTATTGGACATTGAATTCTCGTTGACTGGATTTCAACGTCGACAATATCAAAACATGAGTTCAATGATATTAAAATTACTTTTGAATACAAAAGATATAAAAATAGTGATTCTCATATAGCAATGTTCATAAAACCATTTAAACAAATAGCAAGAACATTGATATCTCACAAAGAGCAAATATATATATATATATATATCTTTTCCATATTCAGAACATTCTCTTTTTGCATCAATCAAACAAATAAAACAAAATTTTCAATTCAATCTTTTCTCTTTATATAATCAATCAAATCATGCAAACAATATATGGATTTGAAGCTCTTAACATATGCTTTCAAAATATGATCTATATTGCATATGTTTAAATAAATATATAAACCAAAATAGTAAAAAGACAAAAATCAATTAAACTTGAAAAGAAAAATTTATTTTGGATCTAACATAACATTCATACAAAACAAACATGCTAGTAGAGAGTAGATAACATGAATAAAATCTCTCATACCGCAATAAATACATAAATATAGTAGAAAGAAAGAATTTTTTTAATAAATTATGTCAAAACACTACATGTTAATGACATAATAGAAAACTAAACAAATATTATGAAAGAAATCTATTTGATTAAAATTCTACCTTGACAAAAATAAACGGTTAGAACTCGTGCTGATAACGTGTTATGAAACAAAAGTAATATTAAGATATTGCAAAATAAGAACAATGACTAAAGATAAAGCACAAGAAAAATTTTGGGAGGGAGTGTTATCTTATCATTTCATTTCTCATGTAAGGAATAAATCATACAAACTCATATACCCCCTATTTATAGGCTAAGAATCATAAATATTGGAAATAAAAAAGGCACAAATTACACAATACATTAAGGCACTAATGATGATCATTATTTGAGTAATAATGATCTTTAATGTGGAGGTTATAGAAAACATTAAGGTACAATTAAGATGATCATTACTTGTGTAATAATGATCTTTAATAAGAAGGTTATAGAATACTAAAGGGTGGCATCCAATTGATTTATAACATAAACAACCATTTTAAGGATCCATTTTTATTGGGTTAGAAATCCTTATTGAGATAGATCGAGATAGATTTATATATATATATATATATAAATGTTTAAATGAATGGAAACTTAATTGAAGATTTAACTTTCAAAATATAATTAATGGATTGAGTGTTATGAATGCAGTTATTGAATTTGAAAAAAATGCAATTGCAAAATTAATTTACAGATTTAAATTTTCAAATTGTAACTGCAAATGTTAATTGTAGAATTGAATTATAGTTTTAATAGTCATGAATTGAAAAATTGAATATTCGAATTGCAACCGCTAGTGTTAAATGAAAATTTAAATTTTCAAAACATAACCGTTAATTGATTTAATGGCTGGTTTAAAATCAGTTTTCCAACCGTTCACATGGGAACTACAAATTGGTATCCTTTCTAGTTATTTAGAGATAATTGAGAATTCGTTTTATCTTCTAGTTTATTTTCTCTCAAACATTATTCCTTGGTGTAAGTATCCAGAGTGATAGAGATTCAGATATAGTTTAGTTTATCAGACGAATTTGGTTGGTGTTGTTGTATTCTAGGAGACAAACATTGAACAACTTAGAGGATGAATAGCTAATTTGCCTTAAGATTGTTAGAAAAATTGATAATAATAAGAAAAGATAACAATATAAAATAAAAAAAAAAAAATCTACAGACTCTCCAGGTTACAAAAAGTTTGCAACAAGAAAAAAAATTAAATTAAACAAAACAAAAGTAAAAGTATTGAGGCTTATAGAAAATAAATTGAAAAAATAAAAGTAGATTCTCAATTTTTTTTCTCAAACACTATTCCTAATTGTAAGTGTCCAGAGTGATAAAGATTCAAATATTATTTAGTTCAGCCGTTGATTTTGATTGGTGTGTTATATTCTGGGAGACAAACATTGAACAACTGAGAGGATGAGCAGCTAATTTATCTTAAAGACATCATAGTTATTATGGGCCTCAACACAAATACTTTGGTTTTTAGTTTTTCTTCCTATTGTAAATTCTTTGTTTTCATTATACATGTTCTTATTATCAATTTTTTCTAACAATTCTTCACAGTTACGTTGTCTCATTGAACCTAGATCTCAAGTTCTTCAGTCACATAGGTTGAGTTTCCTTTGTGATGATTTATTCTTTCATGGGCTTTAGCCTCCATGTGGACGGTTACAAAACTAATTTTAAATCAAACATTAAACCAATTAACAGTTATACTTTTAAAATTCAAATTTTCATTAACACCAATGGTTGTATAGATCTATAGGAGAGATTATTGGAAATGTTACAGAGTACACATATAATTAACTGGAACATGCTCTAGTTTTACACCATAAATTTCTCTACAACGTAAATTGAACAAATAGTACGAAATAAATTAAAAAAAATGTAATAAAAACATTAAAGACAAATGCAACAAAATTACACAAATGCAAGAAGTCGATGCCTATAATCTCTACAATTTCCTTAAAATGAATTTGCCCTCATTGTCTGTGTTGTGCATCTATCTCCTAAAATACAATGATTTGGCTTTGAAATTGTCTAGCGTACTAAATTTATACCTACAAATCTATGACTGTAAGAATTCTAAACTAGACTATATGAATATCTAGAACTTAGAGAGGAAGATGTGAAAGATAAAATTTCTAGTAGCCTCTATTTTCAAGATTAGGAGTCAATTTATAAGATCATCAAGGGGATGATTACATTTGATTTAAAACCACTATTAAACCATATCAGTGGTTACAAATATTTAATTGAATTTGAAAAAACCAGAGAAATTTAGTGGTTTGAATTTCAAGAGGTGGCAGTAAGAGATGCTGTTTGACCACCCTAAACCTTATGAGATTCTTAATGGAAGATGCTGTTAAAATAAAAATGGCAGGACAGACATTTAAGTCATAGTGCCATTGATGAACAGAACCATTCAGATTCCCTTTTTAGGAATTATATTATGAATGGTTTGGCTGATGCTTTGTATAATGTGTACATGTCTAAAAAGATTGCCAAGGAGTTACAAAAATCCTTTAAACAAACATGCATAGCCAGATTTGCAATGAAATATGAATTTATTGTTGGAAATAAGTGTGATGGTATGAAAATGTATGTCTAGGAATGTTCTAGCTCGGAAAGACTTGATATTTAAGTGTGTCTATTGTGATCAACTTCTTTGTCTTAGGAACTTACCTTGCAAGCCCTAGTTTTGATTTTGACTTTCTAGTATTATAAATCGGATAATAGAATGAGAATGTTAAATCTCATCTATATCATTCGAATGAGTGATATTAGAATACTAGTGAAGTTTTTGGACACTAATTTATTCTAATAGTAAAATAAATTTAGAAGAATAGCAAAATGGTCATTGTTCTAAATTATAGCTTGATGTAGGTGTAAGTGTGATTGGAATAAACTAGTGTGGGAAATTGTAGAAATTATTAAAGTAGTGAGGATACAATGGAAGTTAAAAAAAATTGGAGGACAAACCAACTAAATTTTAAGGAATGGCATGATATGTAAATAAGTAACAAACTTGGAGGGTAAATTTACAAGTGAAGCCTATATATAGAAGTGTGATTGATTACCAACACTTACTCATTTTTGAAACAAAAAAAAATAGAGAGAGGGAGGCCATAGTGGACAACAAAGACGGAGGAGAGCAGAACAGTGTGCAGTAGCCATTTCAAGCTAGTTTTCCACCATTTTTAAAGCTTGATCAAGCTATTAAAATGTCACGAACAAGTTTAGAAAGGTTCCTAAGCAAGATCACTCCAAAAAGAATAGGTAAGATTGAGTTTTTATTGAGAAACTTGGATGTAAATCCTGTTATGGTGCTGTCACGACCAATTCTGGTATTGATGAGATTTTGATGGTTTAATTCAAGGTTTTGAGACACAAAACAAGTGGAGAAGCAAGCCAAGACATCAATGAATAATTGGTAAGTGGTTTGGTTAAATATTAATGTGATTTGAATGAGTTTTGATGGTGATAAGTGAAGATGAAATGTGCTAGAAAAATTTTGATGAAAATTTTCATTGAAATTTGTGTAAGAATCTTGATGATATCTTGATATATAAATTGCTATGTTTATTAGTGGTGTTAGGGTTTGGGTAGGATGAAACCCTAAGTAGAAATTTAAGTATAATTTAAACAAAATAAGTTGCCTATAACTTGTTTGATGAAAGGCTTGAAAGAGTATAACTTGAAAATTTGAAAAGAACAATATGTGGGTGCATATGTGTTTCACGGCCAAAGGGAGAGTGTGTGAATACTATTGTGTTTTAATCTCTTTGAGCTCTAAATCATACATAATTAATGTTAGAAAAACATATAGGAGAGTTAGAATTGAAAAAGAAAACTAGAGTGGACTATTTTTGTATTTCGGCTTGATGAAAGGCAGTAGCTTGTGCATATGTTTTGTGGGTGTTTATGATGTATTTAGTGTCCTAAAAACATGCATAAGTGAGTAGGAATTAAGGTAATTAAAATGGATATATATGGGTGCATGAATAGTATACCAACTAGCAAAGGATATAAGGATAGTAGAATGAAAGAAGCTTAATTGAGGTTGTTTTAAACCTCAAAACATGCATAAATGTCATAGCAAGCCATAGAAATTTGAAGAAAAATGTTTGGATAAAAATTGAGGAATTATGGCCTAAATAGTGCACCTATGTAGTCGTAAAGATAAGTTGAGAGTGAAAATGTATTCTTTGATGCATGAAATGAATGTATTCGATCATAATTGAGTAAAAGAACCTTAGATACAAAAGAAATGACATCATTGCATATGTGATGTAAAAATGTGCATCAAAAAGTGTCGAAAAATAGGTGTTTTTCATAGGTTTCACCCCTCAATACTTAGAATTTTTCGAAACGTTTTATGGGGGACCTAAGTGAGAGATAAGAAGATGATCCAAGTAAAAATGGAAGCGAAACAGCCCATAGAATGGGCTGTGAACAGTATTCTATTTTAGGGGGTCCGAAAATTTTGACTTTTCATTTCGGGTCTCTGAAAATTATACAGACTGCATGAGGATATTCCTAGGGGTATAAAAGTTAAAATTTTGCAAAGAAATCGTAATTAGAAAGTCTTGGTTGAGTTAGAACTTAGAAAAGAAAAGTGTAGTAAAAAAGGGTATTGTGAGGGGCTATTAATGTTAAAAGTAATGTGTGTAATTGTATGTAACATATTGTGACCTATTTTAAGTAAGAATATGTAATGCAGGTGACGAGTAGGCTAGCAGAGCATGGGAGACTCGTTGACGAGTATCGCTTGCTTGGTGAGGTAAGTGTCTTATCAACTTACATCTATTCCAATTTCTAATTTAAATTCTGAATTATGTATATCAAATGAATTCAAAAACGATTTTCAAATCTTAAATCTGAGTTTTAAGTATGTGATCTCTTTATGATATTCAAAAAGGGAAGGAATAAAAAACTAAGTTGATTCCAATATATTTGAATCGAGAAAATTTTTAAGAGTTTGAAAAGTTAAAGGTTTTACACTTTTGCACTTAGTGAAACAATTTCAAAGCCCACGTATATACCCCCAGTTTAATTAAGATTTAGCACTACGCGACGATGCAGAAAATTTCGTCCGTAGTTGCTTAGTTTTCAGAATATCTAGCGCTATATGTACGATGCAGAAAATTCCGTACGTAAACGCTCAGATATAGAGAGATTCTAGCATTGCATTGCGATGCAGAAAATTTCATATGTAGTTATTTAGATCTATAGTTTTGGCATTATGTTGCGATGTAGTAAATTTCGCTCGTAGTCGTCTAGAGTTATAGCACTACAATTGCGATGCAGAAACTCCGTATTATAGTTGCTTAGATTTGAGATCGTTTCACACTACATTTGCGATGCAGTAAATTTCACATCGTAGTGGTCAAAATATCTCAGTAGCTTCACGTTTGGCATCAATCAAAAACCGCCACGTGATGGTTTGATTATATTAGGGGTATACCCATTTTCAGAAAGAAAGGTTTTAAAAAGGTCGAAAAAAGAATTTAATTTTTTGAACGAAGTTATGAATTTTGATGTAGTTACATCTTGATACTATTATCATATATTAAACTAACATATTTATTCTTGTGCAGCTTATATATCATAGTAGGTGCTTGTACAGGTGTTTTTGCATTCAGGAAATCTCATCGGATATTTTAGGTGGGCATCATCTAGACGTATTGCATGAACATCGACAAAATTTTTTGATGTTATAAGTATTATAATTAGAGGATTGCATGATTCAAAAGTGGATATTAAAATAATTATAAATATTGTTTTGATATGTATGCATATGTAGTGGTAACACTCGCACACTATACATACCTAATATATGATGCATCTTTATATATATATATATATATATAAATTGATACCTATACATAGCATTTGAATTGTTAATGACAATGCATGCCATAGAGATTATATATATTTGCGAAAATGTGTGTTATGAAATTAAATGAGAAAATGCATGTTTGTGGCCAAAAGGAAGTTGGGTGGTGATTGAAAATAGTTCAAAGTGTTTTCTTTTTATGTAGGAAAATTTTGGAAATCTTAAAAATACAATCGTTATACTGTCGAAGTTTTTGTAAAATTATTTTAAATCAAATTGCGAAAAATTTACACTCACCCAAATTGTTTGCAAAAGAAAATAATACATTTAAATCAAATTAAGGAATCGGGCAAGATTAAGGGGTTCGCTCCGCGGATCTCTTTTATCCGACAAGTCGGGTTAAAAGAAGTCTATTGGAGTGTCCGGCGGGACCCTCCAGATAAGAGATTAGAGAGAATCTGGTTCGGGTCCTGTCATACCTAGTATACTATTCACGAACTATGTGTACTATTCCAATACATGATTATTATATGAAAGATTGAAAATCGTGTAAGATATGAAGAAATTTGATGGAAAAATTAATATCTATCAAAGCCTATGTGGATAAGTGTGGAATCTGAAGAGGCTGAATGGTTACACTATTTTTTAGAGGATATTCCAATGTAGCCAAAGCCAATTCCTATAATTTGCTTCCACTGTGATAGCTAGTTTGCAATAGGAATGACTTAAAGCAATATGTATAATTATAAGTCTAGACATATATGTTGTAGAGATAATACCATGAGACAACTACTCTCAACTGGGGTTATCTCTATTAACTATGTAAAGTCAAAGGATAATATTGTGGATTCGCTAACCAAAAGGTTAAATAGATAGTTATTAAAAAATCATCAAGAAGAATGAGACTAAAGGCCATGAAAAATAAGTTATTACAAAGGAAACCCAACCTATGTGACTAGAGATCCTAAGATTTAGGTTCAATGGGACAACCTAACTGTAAAGACTTAGTTATACCACTACAGAAGATATCTTCCTATCTATTAGAGGTTATCCTCCTGTCCATTCCTATGATAAATTAATGATGCCTATAGGAGTTAAGATGACAGGACCCTTCCCAGACCTTATCTATGCTCTTGTCTGGAGGATCCTGTCGGGCACTTCAACGGACTTATCGAAACCGACTTGTCGGGTCGAAGAAATCCGAGAAGCGAACCCTAACTTTCTTCAACCGGTTTACTCGTTTAAACTCAAACATTCAGTTTTCTTTTAAACTAGTTGGGAGTGATAAAATTTTTCGCAACTTTTGTTTCAAATATTTTTATAAAATTTTCGGCAGCATAACAGCTGCATTTTTTATAAACCAAAATTTACCTGTCAAGAAATTTACAGTTCGACTAAAACCTCAATTCCTCCCAACTTCTTTATTCCCAAATATGCAATAATCATCATCATTTTTCCACAAACATGCAACATCAACACTCAATTCTCAATTTATAAATACAAACTCATGTAAAATATATCTAGATGCATCATATATATAAAATGCATGAATATTTACAAATATACAATTTCAAAATCTGAATATGTGTTTCTCAATTACATATCCATCTCATACATAAAGTTTTACATCATCACATGTCATAAATCGCCCACCTATATATACACAACAAAATGATGATGTCCTGTCGTCCGCGGTGGCACACAATGAAATATAAATAGCTACAAAATAAACAAACAAGTTAGTGCAACGAAGATATAATATCACATACACTAACATGACAATTTACAAGTCTTAAAATTTTCTTTAAAACTCTCCATGTATACCTTTGACTCGTTCTAACCATCACGGGCGATTTTAACTAACGCCAACGTGAAGCTTACTAATGCATCTCAACCACTACGTTACAGAATTTACTGCATCGTACGTAGGGCGCTAAACTATTCACTGAGCAACTACAATGCGGAATTCTGTGTATCACAAATGTAGTGCTAAATCTCTAGACGACTACGAGCGGAATTTACTGCATCGCTTCATAGCGCTAACTGTCAACTAACCAACTACGTTACGGAATTGTCTGCATCGTAACGTAGCACTATACTTTTCTATAAACTGAGCGATTACGGACGGAATTCTCTGCGTCGTCACGTAACGCTAAATCTCATAGCTTTTAAGGTGTACACATGGGTTTTCATAGTACATTTCTTTAAGTGCAAAAGCACAAATGTCACTAGTTTGAAAATCTTGAAATTTTCTCATTTCAAATTCTTTTCTTGACAACTTAACATTCATCTCAACTGCAATAGATCCCATAGGAATCTAAACTTTCAACTTAATACTTCAATAATAACAATCACATTCATTTTTCTTTAGTACTTAGCTAATATATTCAATTCGACATTAAAAGATTGAGATGGAATCTAAGCAACTACAAGTGGCGAACACTTACCTCAATGCCGCGTCAAGCGTCTCGACGAGGTTCCTGGACGCCGCTCACGCGCTCGTCACCTACACAACATGATCTCATCATTACTATTAACAAAAACCTCCATTTCTCAACTATATGCTAGGAATTCCCAACTATGCCCAATTCTCTCTATATAGCTCCTAACTCGTTTCTAAATCAACCGAGACTCTTAAATCCCGATTTTTGTGGAAAAGTTTTAGTTTTGGACCCCTAGGGATATCCCCACACGGTCCGTTTACTTGTTGGAGGCTTAAAACGAAAAATCACAATTTTATTTAAAATGGACAGCCCTTGACAGAACAGGCGATAACCTGCTGCTCGGGGCTCCGTTTTCCTTCGTTCTTTTTCCTATGGCTCACTTATATCACATTCTAGTCACACGACAAATTTCATTGAGAAATATTATCGTTTGTTAAGTCAAATCTAAGGAAAACGTCCGTTTTAGACACTTTCGGGTGCGTTTTAGTGCACGTTTTGCAAACTCTTGGTTTCGGGTTAGCGACGCTAGTTTTCTTTCCATAACTAAGCTTCATTTATCTTATAATGACTAACTAAACTCATTTCGTGCCATAAAAATTGCCTTAAGCGAACCGTTTCACTTCTCAGAGCTCTAACGGCACTATATTGTGCATAACTTGCACAATTTTTATCGGATTTGATCCGTTCCAAAACCTATGGTTTTCTATGGTTCCTAGGCATCATTTGAGGTGTAGAACACCCCCATATAAGTCAGTTTTGATCAGATCTTCTCTAGCTCAAAATTCCACTCGGGATTGCAAAAATTGTCAAATTTGCTCTATTGAGATCTACATGCCTCTCTATGCTTTTTCATGCCAAATTTTGAGTTCAAAACCATCTAAACTCAAGGCTATCTACTGCTCTTCAAGTCTTTAACACTCACATACACATAACTTTGTCATCCAAAGCTCTCAAACTCACTCACACTTTTTGTCAAATAGGTGGAGTGTGAGAAAACTGATTTTCGTTTCTGTTGTGAGCAAGGATATGGCAGCCCATATTTACACTCCTAAGCTATCATTAACACACAACAACTCAACCTTTAAGTCCCTACATCAATCACTTAGGGTTCTACACAAATTTCAAGCATAAACTTTCAACACAAGGCAGAAAATTCTGCACAAAAAAAATTCAGCATCCTACTTCTGCAAATTTCAGCAAGAAACAAGAAAAGTAAGAGGATATCTCACTTGATCTTTGTTTGGAGGAGTGAGAGGGACTTGAGAGGGGTCTTATAGGAGAGAGTTTGAGGCTTGGATGGGCAAGAATGGCTTTTCTTCTTCCATTTCTTCTGCTGGTCGTCCAGCCCTCTGCGGTTCTGTTTTTCACGCCAGCTTCTGGTCTGTTTTGTGTGGCTGCTGGTTGCTTTTGTTGGGCACGACCAGCAGCTATTCTCTTCTTCTTTTCGTGCCTTCTTCTCCTCTTCTCCTTGCCTTTCACTTCTGGTCTTGATCCTCTTCGGTTCGGCTTTGATTCACGGCTGAAATTTCTGCTTCACGGCTGATCTGCTCTTTCAGTCTTTGCTTCTCACGGTTTCTACGTTTTTTGACTGAATCCTCTTTGTTTGCTGAAACATTTTCAGCCAAGTGCTCATATATATAGTAAAGGCACTTCTCTAATTTGCATTTATCCCCCATCCCTTTTTAAATTCACTTCAATCTTTGATTTCTTTCTTGTAATGCACAGCTGCCCCTCTATTTTATTTTTAACTTTCCGGGCAGCTTTGATTCTTCTTTCTTATTGTGTTTCTTCTTCAATTTGGCTTCTAAATATTTTGTTTATATCTCTCATTAATGATTTATGGAATATCAAGCTTGTCCATTGATTTATTTTAATTATCAATCACCTCTTTAACTAAATTAAATTTAGTGATTAACTATCCATTCTAAATAACACATCCTAAATTATACTTACTAGTATTGTTTTCTTTAGCTTGTCTCTTAGTTACAAATGGATTATTTTACTCTTCTTTGATCTATTTCTTTACTAAATTTATTGCGATGTTCTTCTAGAATGAGCGCTCACAAAATCGATGAATCGATTTAGATTAATACTAACTTGACTTTATTGCAATAATACTTAACTTTTTATGGTTGACGAATTTAGTCGTACTCTTAATTTAATAACTTTCTGAGGCCATGAAGTTCAATTAATTAATCGTAGGGATTTATATTATCTCCCTAATCTAGCTTCTAACACCAGGAATTCATAAGTCGAGACTAGGGGTTTACATAAGATAAACTATATTTTTAATGATCCTTATGTATCACGTCCGAGCGGAGTAATGCAAGTTACTCTAAATTAAGACATCACCTTTGTGAGAGAGAAATGAGGCCGCTTCTAAAGAGAATTATAGGGGCTCAATTCTTTAGAAACTCTTATGGAACTAGGCAGATGTTTATGGCCAAAACGAGAATAACAGAGAGAACTAAATTGTGTTAGGAAAAATTTCTATGTGAGGTATATAATTGTTTACATAAATGATAGAATAGTTCAAAGATATCACGTCTACTAATCAGTCAGTAAAGAAAATATATTTTCATAAAAGAAGGTTCAAAGATCAAAACCAATCTATCCTATACAGAATCTGACCATTGAACTATGTCACCAAGTTATAAGCATTTTTTGAGTTATAGATTTTGTTTCCTTTATCAATTTCATTCATGTGAGGGATTGCTAGAAAAATAGGATAAACACCCATTTTAAGGACTCATTTTTATTAGGATAAAGATCTTAATTGAGATGGATCAAGATGGATTTATAGAAAAAATGGTGCTTGAATGAATGAAAATTGAATTCAAGATTTAATTTTCAAAATAACTAATGGATTAAGTGTCATGAGTACAGCTATTGAATTTGGAAAAGTGTAACTGCAAAATTAATTTGCATATTTAGTTTTTCAAATTATAACCGTAAATATTAACTATAAAGCTTAATTGCAATTTTAATAGTCATGAATTGAAAAATTGAATACTCAAATTGTAATCGTTGGTATTAAATGAAATTTTAAAATTTTAAAGCGTAACCGTTATTTGGTTTAATGGTTGATTTAAAATCAGTTTTATAATTGTCCATATGGGAACTATAAATTTGCATCCTTTCTAGTTATTCAGAGACAATTGAAAATCTATTTTGTTTTCTAGTTTATTTTCTCTCAATCATTATTCCTAGATGTAACCATTGGTATTAAATGAAAATTTAAAATATTAAAACGTAACCGTTATTTGGTTTAATGGCTTATTTAAAATCAGTTTTGTAACTGTCCATGTTATGCCTATTTTTTGGGACTACAAAAATGGGCTGGTAAAAGCCCATAGAACCAATCCAATAAACTGACCCAGCTCTCAGCTTGTAGGTCCTAGCTCGCAGGTCCCAGCTCGCAGCTCTTAGCTAGCTCAGCTACTAGCTCGCAGGTACCAGCTCGCAGCTCTCAGCTCGTAGGTCCTAGCTCGCAGGTCCTAGCTCGCAGCTCTCAGCTAGCTCAGCTATTAGCTCGCAGGTACCAGCTCGCAGCTCTCAGCTAGCTCAGCATTCAGCTCTCAACTAGCTCAGCTACTAGCTCGCAGATCCCAGCTCGCAGCTCTCAGCTAGCTCAGCATTCAGCTCTTAGCTAGCTCAGCTACCAGCTCGCATGTCCCAGCTCACAGCTCTCAGCTAACTAGCTACTAGCTTGCAGGTACCAGCTCGCAGCTCTCAGCTAGCTCAGCATTCAGCTCTCAGCTATTTCAGCTACTAGCTCGCATGTCCTAGCTCGCAGGTCCCAACTCGCAGCTCTCAGCTAGCTTAGCATTCAGCTCTCAACTAGCTCAGCTATAAGCTCGCAGCTCGCTAGAGACAGCTCGCATGTACAAGCTCGCAGCTCTCAGCTAGCTCAACATCCAACTCACAGCTCTCAGCTAGCTCAGCATCCAGCTCGCAGCTCTCAGCTAGCTCAGCATTCAGCTCGCAGCTCTCAGCTAGCTCAGCTACCAGCTCGCAGCTCGCTAGAGACAGCTTGCAGCTCTTAGCTAGCTCAGCATTCAGCTCTCAGCTAGCTAGTCAGCATTACTCAGCTCACTTTATGCGCAGCTTGTTACTCAGAGCAGACAATTAATGCCAAATCTTCCAGAACAGGCAGTTATCTGATTTGGTCGTGATTCTCTCATCAGATATGGAAGTTTATTCAAATTCAAACTCAGTCAACAATATTTCGGAATTTAAGGAGCAGTTTCCTGATTCTATTCAAACAAATTAGGAAGTGTAATTAATTCATTATTCTCTTCCTTATTTTTCCTGATTATTTGGGAAATATAATTAATTTGGGATTCTTTTCCTATTTTACTGCAACCAGAATTGTAACGCTTCTTCCCCTATAAATAGGGGTTAAAATCATTGTAATAGGGAGAGATTGAATAATATACTGTTACTCTGCCAGAGTATAACGAGAAACAATCGTGGATGTAGACTGATTGGCTGAACCACGTTAAAAATCTTGGTGTGCTGTTCTTATTCTCTGCCATTTTCTTTTGTTTTCTATTTTATTTCACATTAATTGCAGGTATTAGGCATTGATTACTTGTCGACCGAAATTCAACATCGACATTTTAGCGCTAGAAGGAGGGCCCAGACTGCAATCTGTCCAGTTTTGATTTCTCAGTTTTCAGCAATGGCAAGAACCAAACAGGCCAAGTTCGTGGGCTCACAGGCTGATCAAGCAGAGAGCTAGACCAGTCAGCATCAGCACAATGCGCAACAGATGGATGATGCACCCATGCATGCAGCAGGCCCATCGTATAGTCAAGCAATAGGTACTACTGTAGGCATGCCACCCTTGCCCCTGTGCCAATCTGTTCCAGACGCGCCAGTTGAGGGGTTGCAAGCATTAGAGGCTACTGTCAGACAACTCCCTGATACTGTGAATTCATTGGTGCAAGCCTAGGTGCAGAATGCACCTAAGATCGGAGCTGCTGCCCCGATGCAGGTGTATCAGCAACATGAAGCAATGTAGATGCCCGAAAGGCCAGCGAGGGATGTGTCACGACCTGCTGGCTCAGCTCGTGTATCTGATAGGGTTTGGGCTCTCTTTCCATTGCAAAGATCTTGTCATGTGTATCTGATAGGGTGTTATAGCTATCATGACGACCTTGATGCTGAGGTCGCTCGCTTTTGGGTTCATTCTTAACCTTCTTAGCGACCTGACTATTTGCACTGTTACTTTGACCTTCACCTCCATTTCCACCATTACTTCTTTTCCTCAGCTGGTTGAGACTGCCCAGTTCATCTGTTTGGTTAGACTTTTTAAAGCCGAAGGTTTCCTCCCATCTAATCTCCTTGGCAACTCGCTCGTAGAACTCGCCCAAGTCTTTCACTGGAGACTTGTAAATGTTCTCATAGAGCTTCCCATCCTTACGAAGTCCGATTGAGATCGCGGTTAGGATGCATTCATCTGAAGGATTCTCCACATTAGTGACCTCATGTCTGAACCTGGTAATGTAATCCTTCAAGAACTCGTTCTGTTGTTGAAAGATTGTAGCGAGGTGACAGGGTGGTGCGAGCTGCCTCTTCAAAGCCCGGTATTGGCTGACGAACTTCTGCTGACACTCTTCCTAACTTCCTACACTGCGAGCTGAAAGATTCTTGAACCAAGCCCGTGGAATATCCCCTAAAGTAGCTGGGAATATGCGACACTTCACCATCGGGTTATCTGTCTGTAGGTCCACCTGAATATTAAATGCATCAAGATGGTCATAGGGTCACTGTCCCCATTGTACTGTTGAATATTTGGCATCTTGAACCTTGGAGGAAGAGGCTGCGTCTCAATCTCTCTGGTGAACGGAGTCCTTTCCCCGTAGTGCTCATGCTGGTCTGCAGCGCCAGGTCGCGCTTCAAGCTGTTGGGCACTCTGAAGAAGTTCTTCCACCTGTGGGTCTCTAGGCTCATATCACTTTATGCGGTCGCAACCTGGAGAGTAAGGTTCTGGTTCATACCTCTCGTTTCCTCCGAACGAGCCACCAACCCGATGTGACCTTGCATGTCGCTCATCCACCTCGTCCATATGCCGAGATGCAACTCGAGCTCTATCATGACCAGCTTCTACTCGTCTGTTTCCATCCTGGCTTACCCTTATCACCAGGTTTGCAGGGTGTGCGACTTCTATTTCTTCCTGAATAGGGCGACCTTCAGCTCTAGGGCGCGCATTAGAGGAGCGAGCTGAGCCAGCAGGTCGTGACACATCCCTCGCTGGCCTTTCGGGCATCTGCATTGCTTCATGTTGCTGATACACTTGCATCGGGGCAGCAGCTCCAATCTTGGGTGCGTTATGCGCCTGGGCTTGCACCAATAAATTCACAGTATCAGCGAGTTGTCTGACAGTAGCCTCTAATGCTTGCAACCCCTCAACTGGCGCACCTGGAACAGATTGGCACGGGGGCAAGGGTGGCATGCATGCGGCAGTACCTATTGCCTGACCATACTACGGGCCTGCTGCATGCATGGGTGCATCATCCATCTGCTGCGCATTGCGCTGATGCTGACTGGTTTGGCTCTCTGCTTGATCAGCCTGTGAGCCCACGAACTTGGTCTATTTGGTTCTTACCATTGATGAAAACTGAGAAATCAAAACTAGATAGATTGCAGTCTAGGCCCTCCTTCTAGCTACTCAGCAATTTCATTTAGCTACTCAGCAGCTTCAGCTAGCTACTCAGCAATTTCAGCTAGCTACTCAACAGCTTCAGTTCGCTGCTCAACAACTTCAACTAGCTACTCAGCAATTTCAGCTAGCTATTCAGCAGCTTCAACTCGCTACTCAGCATTCATCAACTTGACTCGAAGGGTTTGCTCTATTCTTTATGATCTCTCAAACTCCACTATCGTGAACGAGAGCTTGTCAGACAAATTGTTCAGCTCTTTCTTCTCCTCGAAGACTTGAACGCCCAATCGCTTCATTGCTCTTATAGTGGTCTGAAATGCAACAAATAAATACTTGACCAAGAATAGTCACCATGAGTCAAGTAATGGGAAAGAACCTGAAAAGGCAGCATAGTAGATAGTAACACATTGGCTTTTACCAGGGGACTTTAGCTCTCAGTCCGAAAATCGAAGTAAGAGCTGAGGAGCTTATGTTATGCCTATTTTTTGGGACTACAAAAATGGGCTGGTAAAAGCCCATAGAACCAATCCAATAAACTAACCCAGCTCTCAGCTCGCAGGTCCCAGCTCGCAGCTCTCAGCTAGCTCAACATTCAGCTCTCAGTTAGCTCGGCTACTAGCTCACAGGTACCAGCTAGCTCAGCTACTAGCTCGCAGGTCCCAACTCGTAGCTCTCAGCTACCTCAACATTCAGCTTTCAGCTAGCTCAGCTACCAGCTCGCATGTCCTAGCTCGTAGGTCCCAGCTCGCAGCTCTCAGCTAGCTCAGCTACAAGCTCGCAGCTCTCAGCTAGCTCAGCTACCAGCTCGCAGCTTTCAACTATCTCAGCATTCAGCTCTCAGCTAGCTACTCAGCATTACTCAGCTCACTTTATGCGCAGCTTGTTACTCAGAGCGGACAATTAATGCCAAATCTTCCAGAACAAGCAATTACCTGATTTGGTCGTGATTCTCTCATCAGATATGGAAGTTTATTCAAATTCAAACTCAGTCAACAATATCTCGGAATTTAAGGAGTAGTTTCCTGATTCTATTCAAACAAATTAGGAAGTGTAATTAATTCATGATTCTCTTCCTTATTTTTCCTGATTATTTGGGAAATATAATTAATTCGGGATTTTTTTCCTATTTTACTGCAACCAGAATTGTAACGCTTCTTCCCCTATAAATAGGGGTTAAAATCATTGTAATAGGGAGAGATTGAATAATATACTGTTACTCTGCCAGAGTATAGCGAGAAACAGTCGTGGATGTAGGCTGATTAGCTGAACCACATTAAAAATCTTGGTGTGTTGTTCTTATTTTCTGCCATTTTCTTTTGTTTTCTATTTTATTTCACATTAATTGCAGGTATTGGGCATTGATTACTCGCCGACTGAAATTCAACATCGACAGTCCATATGGAAACTATAAATTTGCATCCTTTCTAGTTATTCAGTGACAACAGAAAATCTATTTTATTTTCTAGTTTATTTTCTCTCAAGCATTATTCCTAGATGTAAGTATTCAGAGTGATAGAGATTTAGATATAGTTCAGTTTGCTAGACGAGTTTGGTTGATGTTGTTATATCTTGGGAGACAAATGCTAAATAACTTAGATGATGAGCAGCAAATTGTCTTAAAAACATCTTAATTATTACAGGTCTTAACACTTTTACTTTTGTTTTGTTTTATTTTATTTTATTTTTCCTACTACAAATTCTTTGTAATTTGGAGAGTCTCTAATTTATTATTATTTTTTTTTAAATTTTATGTCATTACCTATTGTTATTGTCAATTTTTCTAACCTCAAAGTGCCAAATACAACTTACAAGGATTCCCTCATTATATATTTGAAATCATAAAATTTTAAGAAAGTTAATATAAATTACCTGATAATAAAATCATGATATTTTATGTGAGAATCGACGATGATGGAGATGGAAAGGTGTAAGTTACTTCATGAAACCTCATTTTTGTTTTTAGGTACGTAGAACAACGGCAAGTCGATAACATAGAGAGTTATTTCATGGTTTAGTTAGAATATTTTTTTTTTTATTTGTTTTTATGTTTTTTTTTAAGTTTTTAGTTTTATTTTGTTTGAGGACTAACAAAATCTAGATTTTGGGTTATTTGGTGAGCATAATTTCTGTATATTCATCGTCCTTAAATATAAATTAGAGTAAACTACAATTTAACAACTCAAAAATAAAATATTTACAGACGGAGTCAAGTTTTTCATTTTATTACAAGGGACCCCCAACTGTTAATCAAACTCTATTAGAGTTAACTAAGTGAAGGGTAGGATTGTCTTTTAAACTTATTTATTTTCTAAATTTTTTAAAATAAACTTTTAAAACCTTAAAATAAATTAAATGAAAAATTTTGTTTAATTAAATCTAACAGGGACCCATCCCGACTTTTTTCTCGAGTTCAAAGAATCCAATGAAAATTTGGGTCTTTTTGATTGAAATTTGAATTTATTAAAAATCCTTTAAAATAATTATCATAATTTTAATAATCACTTTAATCAAAATATAAATTGAATAAATAAATAAATAATCTTTACATTTCTTGTGCTGGACCCATAAACTAAAAATATAAAATATTCATAAAATACTTGGAAAAGATTTTTTTTTGTAAAAGTATTTTTGAAACACATTTAAGAAATCTAATAAATAAAAGAAATAATATACACAAATACAACTATTTATCATCATGTGACCCTTCTTACGATATGTAATAATCTACATAAATCTGCATTGGATAACTTAAAAAAAAAAGATTTTATAAAAGAGTGAGTGCTAATGCTCAGTGAGTGGATATAATTTTTCTAAAAATATTTCTAATAAACCATAACATATTTTTGATAATAATAAATAATTCTTATATCATAATAAAACTATAAATCTATATGAATCATCATTATATCTTTAATTAAACATATTTTGAAACTATTATCTATATAAAACTTCTCTGTAAATAATAAAAAATCATTCTGAATTTGATTTATAAAATATAAGCTTATCTTATCAAAACTTTTCTAAAATCTCTTTCGAATATAGTATAGGCTTATTTGGTTTGACCAACATGTTTTAAGCCTCCATTGGACTCCTATCCACGGACTTATGACTCTTATACACATGTGGTCCCCAGTCTCATAATAAAACTGTAAACATCTGTAATCTAAAACTCTACACCAACTAGCACATAGAGAAATTTGTCATATATGGTGGAAATACTCAATACACATGTAGAGCGAAAGATAATATCTGTCATACACATGCTGGCAACTCAATGATTCTCCCTACAACTCAATGACTCTCTCGACATCTACCATACACGTGTTGGGTGAATTTCAGTTTCATACATGTATGGCTTGTCTGGTCGTTAGAGGGAAGGGTACAACCTTGATGTTCTGAAAACATTTTTATTTTCTTTTCAAATATATTTTTTTTAATATATATATATAATTCTGGATAACTACTTTTCTCAAAACAAAAATCAATATTCTTTCTTAAAACATAAAATCATATTATTTGAAACATTGTGAAATTTTTCTAATAATAATTCAAGTTGAAAACATTAAATTCTTAATGGAATTTCTGACAAATATACATATATATGAATTCGTAATAAATTTTTATTTTCTTATAAAACAAAATTGATAATCCAATTGTAAATCATAATTCAAAATCTATAAAATCAATTAATTAAACTAATAATTCATTTCAAACAAATAATAAAACTAAAATATAAATAAATATAATTCAATCAATTTAATTAAAAATCAAACTATCCACTTACATAACTTCTTTACTTAAATCTAGATCTAAAACAGGTTCTTATTTGATTCTTTATAATCTTGAAAATCACATAAAATACAATTTATTGCTTATAAAAAAAAAATAAAAAAAAAAACTAATTTCCTGAAATCCAAATCCTGTTGAAATAAAATTACTTATCTAAGTAATTCGGACACCCAAATATTTAATCACCCATATGAAATTTTTCCTATTTTTCTTCTCTCTCTCTCTTTCCTTCTTTTTCTCTTCTCTTCTCTTGGCTATTTATTTGTTTTTTGTCATATTAGTACAATATTTGCTTGTTACCCATTTAATGTATACACACACACACACACACATACAAAACTACCTCAAAGTCAAGCCTAGCATGTCTCTTTTCTTCAATTGTCTATCTCATGCTTTCTTTGACTTTTCTTTTACTCTAATCTCTTTATATTGCATCTTTGATGGACACATGTCCATTTTCTTTTCTTATTTTTTTTAAAAAAAATGACACTATGTCATGCTCTCTTTCTCATTTTCTGCTAACACTCCATTTTGTCTTTTTCACTTTCTTTCTTTTTATTTATTTATTTTGCTTCATCATATCAATGCCACTTGTCCTCATTTATTTCATTTTTTTTTTATATAAAATAATATCACTATCTCTCTTTTATTTCTTCATGCATGGCTACTCATTTCCAATTGTCACAGTTTTTGAGTTGCCTTTTTACATTTTATTGTTGCAATATCCCTTCCTAGTTTTACTATTATATATCCATATGGAATAAGGTATTGTACGAATATACATTTATTTGTGACATAATAAAAGAGATTTTTAGGTGTTCAGGGGTAAAATTAATTTTTATAGTCTGGAATGATCGAAAATAAATTTGAATTATAAAAAGTTGAAGGACGTTGTTGGAATAAAGAATTTTTCTAATGGATGACAAAATGGTAAATAAAGTGAAAGGACAAGGACAAAAGGGGAAATAGAGAATTCTCTAGAAACTAGTAAAATTATAAATTTAAGGAAGTTTAAGGGTAAATGTTACATTTGACCCATGCCTATAAATATCAGTGTGTGGTGTGTGTTGCCATGAAAGTGAAAAAGAGAGAGAGAGAGAGAGTTGAAGAAAAATTTAGAAAGAGAGAAAAGGAGGCTATTGGCAGACAAGAGCAGCTGCCGACCCAAGATGTTCCCTATCATTTTTTAGGAAAATCAAGCTATAAGAAGGTGAAGATCAGGGTTAGGAAGATTATCAAGTCAGATTTGGTAAGAATAAATTGGTAAGAGCAAGTTTCCATGGTTTTATGTTAGTGAGAAGTCTGTCGAAGCAATCTATGAACTATGTATGATATTATTGAGATTTTGTGCATATATTTGGTGATTTGAAGCAGTAAATGAGTGGGAAAGTAAGGAAAAAGAGTGAGGAGGAAATTTGGTAAGTGAAGTAGCTAAGAAATCATGTTGAGCTGAAATAGATTGATTGTTGTTTAGGATGTTTAAGTACCTGTCGCACAACCTGTTATGCTTGCGATCTGGGTTGATAGGTAGAAGCTGATGAAATGTTGTTGAGTGTATGTATATGAAATTATTTGAGGTTGGGATATGTTGATGCTTGTAAGAGTGTAGGAACTGGAAAAAAAGTGTTAAGAAATAAGTATGTGTGAGTTAGAGCTGAAGCTTGCGAGGTGCGAGCTGGATAGTGCCCACAGCCTTGCTCGGGTTGCACTAGAGCGCAAGCTCGCCAAGAGCGAGCTGAGTGAAGACTCTGCCATTATGATGTCTGGCCAAGTTGGCCTAAGGCAACGACTCACAAAAAGGGCGAGTTGAGAGGTGCTTATGAATAGGGTTGAGCTATAAAGTAGCAACTCGTTGGAAAGGTGAGCTAAGCGAGCTCTCTGAGATAGTTAATGCCCGCAAATCAAGCTAAGTTGGATGAAATGAGAGCTCGTTAAAAGGACGAGCTAGGATACGAGCTCACAACTCGAGCTGGACTGGTAGCACTGCAGTTCGTTATAACTGAGATGAATAAATAAGTGATAGTAATAATAAAAGGGATTAGGACTTGAAGTGTGTTTCATGGATGCATATTCTAAAAGAGGTCGTTGTTGCATGTAGATATAGGTGACTAGCGAGCTAATGAAGGACACTGAAGAAGCAGCGATGGGTGAGCTAGGCAATGAACTATAAGTGTGAAAATGTTTAAGTACTTTTCAATTTATTATGCAAGTATTTTATAGACTTTTATTTATTATTTTAGCTTATATATGATTTGTGCTTTAGCATGAAAAGAAATAGTTTATGTATGATATGGTATGCAATTGTTAACACATTTTTATGAAAAGAATTTAATTTGAATTATAGAAAAAAAAAATTTCAAAGACCAGTGAACAGCCTAAGTTTATAGATAGATAGACTTTGTAGTTTTAGACCCGACCGATATACTTTGCAGTGTATAGCAAGTATTGGGAGGGCTAATCCTACTAACATCAGAGGGATCGAGTCTATCATGTTTGTCATATCGCCCTTTACACTTGTAGGGTATTATCTTGCTATACGGTGTGTGATGGTAATTCTGCCACGTAGTAGTGGGATGTCTTTGTAGCTTTGTCATGGTGTGCGATGCTAGGTTTTATGCCACGTGACTCCCCTACACTGAGCAGAGCTGGTTTGGCTACTCATGTGGTTATAGCTTCCCTTGGGTTTCCCATTAATACGTTTTTTAGAAAGAGAAGCATACCATTAAAGCAAATTTTAGAAAAAAAATGTTTTAGAAATATTTTAGAAAACTATAAAATATTTTAGCACTTTATAAAAGCTTTTGGAACTTTAAAGTGAATTTATAAAACCTAAGTGTTTTTTTGAAAAAAATTGTTTTAAAGAAAAATGTTTTGAAGAAAATGTTTTTCGGGAGGTTGAGTTTATAAAAGATAAATTTAAATGGAAACACTTACGCACTCACTAAACTTTGTAGCTCATAACGTTTTTGGTTTTATGTTACAAAAACCTTCCAAGTGCAGGAATAGGAGACTAGCATACCAAATTGCCTCGTCTTGATCAGGTGGGCCAAGACGATCAATGACGCTGCATAGTTTCCCTTATCAGCATTGTGATTTGGATATCAATTATATGTTTGTACGAATTTTTTATTATGAACAAATTTTGTAAGCTTTTCATGTTATGAGAATGCATGCACGTTTTAGATATTTGAATATTAATGATGATACTTTTAATTATATTTTTGTTCCACTTTAAAAATTAGAAATGAGATTTAAAAATGCAGAATTTTTATATTTAACAAATCATTAGTAATTATAGGTTCACTCCACGACATTCTTTTGGGTCTTGTTACTTAAACTTCAGAAATGTTTCGTGGGGTACCCGGCAAAACCACTGGGTTCATTAGAGGGAATGTAGGTTGGGTCCTATCAACTGCTCACCATTTTTTATGGTCTTTTTCTTTTCACATCTAACTTTCTCGATTTCTTTTAAAAAGAGTCACCAAATGAATATTTATCCACATATCCAATGATTTCTAAACCTTGGACCAAATTAAATTAATAACAATAACATAAGTTCTAATTAATCTCTTGGGTCTATTTAGATTAGAGATTTACAAGATCTCTATCATCTATCCATCCTAAAATGGATGACAGATAATAATTTGAAATAAAAATTAAATAATTAAATAAAATAAAATAAAAACAATCAAATCTCCACTATCCAATTTAAAAATATATATATGTTAAATAAACACCAAAAAATAAATAAGAAATTGCAAAAAAAAAAAAAAAATGAAGATACAATCTTCGGAATAGATCCTCATCATCCATTTGACAAATGGATGATGGAGATCCAATATAGAGATTGGATCTCCCTAACCCCAAAAAGAAAAATGAAAAAAGAAAATTCATGTTTAATTGGAAAAACAAAAAATTCAATCATCTATCTTCAATTTGAAAAAAAAAAAAAAAAATTAGCTCAACAAAATCTAAAACAAAATCAATCTTCATCCGTCCTATGCAAAAATTAGCTCAACAAAGTCAAAAATAAAATTCATGTTCGTCCATCTGCCCAACAATAGAAATCGATTAAAACAAAAACAAAAACTTAAAAAAAAAAAAACCCAAAAATCACTCACTATACCCGAACGGCCACCAGCATCGAACACCTACCACACCCACTGACACCCACCTTGAATACTCAGAAACCACCCTCCCATGACCTCCAAATCATCAAAAATCACCAAACCCAGATAAAAATCATCAAAAATAACCAAAATCTACATAAAACACAAACTATTGAAACTAAAAAAAAAAAAAAAAAAACACCCATCTCGGTTTAAATCGACAAACCTAGATGAAAGTTCATCAAGGTCATTCGAATCCAGGTGAAGTTTCACTTGGACTTGAATTGATGAACCCAGACGAAGGTGGTTCAACTAGGTTTAAGAAAAAGAAAAAGAAGAAGAGAAGAAGAAGAAGAAGAAGAAAAAGTGAGTGAGAGAAAAAGAGAGAGAAAGAGAAAGAGATATATATATGGTGACTATGGTGGTTAGAGAAGGAGATGAAAATAATGTGGCTGGCAATTGGTGGTTGGAATTCTTTTTATTTTTTTATTTTTTATTTAATTTTTATTTTAAATTTATCTGCATTTTTGAAAAATTTTAAAATAAAATGTTAAGGGCATTTTATGTAACGACCCTGTCTCACGGTCTTGGACCTCGCGTCTTCACGGTCTTGGTAGACCAGTCCAGTACGGGCACTGCCCAGCTCACTCTGCGAGCTGTTGCCTTAGCCCAGCTCGACTTCGAGAGCTGCGGGCACTGCCCAGCTCGCTAGCTCTCTCTAAGCGAGTTGCTACCCTAACCTACTGGACAGGTATTGTCCCATCTCTCATAGGGTTTTACTCACCTTCTACACTTGCTCGAACCCATGATCTGAGGGCATAAGTACATAGGGAATGTAGAGTATGTCAAAATGGTACACACTCTGCATTCCCTGTGTACTTATGCCCTCAGGTCATGGGTTCAAGCAGGTGTGGGAGGCGAGTAAAACCCCATGGGGGAGGGGACAGTACCTGTCTAATGGGCTAGGGCAGCAACTTGCTTAGAGAGAGCTAGCGAGCTAAGTGGTGCCTGTAGCTCACGAGGTCGAGTTGGGCTAAGGTAGCAACTCGCATAGCGAGCTAGGTGGTGCCTGCACTGGATTGGCCTGCCAAGACCGTCAGGCAAGGCCGTTACATTTTGGGCATATTTATACTGGTCACTAGCAATTTTAGTGAAGATTCCTTAATGGTGGTAATAAAATGGATACTTGACTCCACTTGTAAATATTTTATTTTTGGATAGCTAAATTGTAATTTGCTCTATAAATTATTTGGTTTAATTTTAAGTTAGTTTTATTATCATTAGTTGCATTTTAGTGGAATAGAGGAACAAACAACACCTGTATTGAATGAGAACAAATTGCAACTTTTATCAAAGTCAAAATCAAAGTGGATTATATATTAGAAAAAAAAAATCTAAGTGGATTGAGATCCAAATCCAAGCTCAAAACATTAAGCAATTAAAGAAGGAAAAGAACCGTAACTCTTGGCAAAACATCGACGAAGAAAATAAGAAAAAACAAATAATAAAAAGGCTTATTGTCTGTAAAAAAAATAAAAAAGGAAAAGTACACATGGAGCAAGAGGAAAAGAATTCACTTTTGCTTTTAGATCTCTTTGTCCCAAAAGGATAAGGAAATCCTGTATGTATCATAATATATGCATCTTTTCCATTTAATTTTGAGATATGGTAACAAAAACTTATTCAACCACATATCATAAATTTAATGTATAAGATGTATACATTAATTTTAATGCATACAAGACTTTCTCTAAAAGGAGAAAGTTGGATTATCTTGTCTTGTTGAAATGAAAAAAAGAGGCACAACTTTTGGTACCAATATCTAGAGAACTCAATCAAGTCTTCGAAAAGAGAGAGTTGGTGTGAAGAAAGAAGGAAAGGAAAAAAAAAAAAAACTTATAATTGGAGTAGAATTTAGAGATTGAAAAAAGATACCTCAATAGGAATAGACTTGAAAGGCTACAGCAAGTGGGTATAGAAGCTGAATTTGGTATTTTTTTTTTTTTTTGGTTGGAGTTGTCATAGTGCAATGTTATATATGTTACCAAAATTGTGTTTTAATGATTATTATGCTATGTGGATATGTGATAAAATGGTATTCTAAAATAATATTTTTATCTAAGCTTATATTTATTCTTTATTGCTAGCAAGCACATTTATGATCATAATAATAAAAAATGAAAGGTGTATAGCATTAATTTTTTTTTTTTTTCTAATGGATATTAGTTGCTTTTAGACTAATCAATGGCTACATAAAAAATTATAAGTTGTGCATGTGTTCAATTTTGATATTATTTCTATACAATCTGAAAACTAGATTCCTTGACCTTTCAATAAAATTTGCTTTCACAAAACCATCATAAATATATAATTTTTAATAATTTATTATTCTGGAAAAATGGTGTTGAAATTTTGTAATTTCGAAACATAGATTGGGATGATTTTTTTAAAAAAAAATTGAGTTTGACTTCTCAAAAAATTGTCAAATTTTGTATGGTTGTGTAGAAACATTTAGGCATAATCTGGAAAAGTTATAGAAAATTTGAAGATTTCAGTTCAGAGTTACATTTAAAAAAAAAAAAAAAAAAAACAAAAACAAATGTGTTGAAACATGTCTAGCTAGCACCAAGCAGCATGTGTAACTCCAAATTAAAAACATTTTTAAAATTTTTTTGGATTTGTTTGCTTTCAAATTTCTATTTTTGACTCAAACTATGTGAGATTTATTTCTGCAATATTTTAAGTGAAACAAAGGTCTGTATAATATTCAAAAATTCCGATATTGGAAAGTATTATATGCCACAAAATACATTTCGTTAAGGCATCTTGAAATTTTATTTAATTCTATGAGACACATTTGTGCACCATGTTCTTGCAAAGTTTCGTATTCTTTCCACTAGTTTACAATTTATTATAAGGCCAAAATTAAACATTGTGCAATTTCCAAATAAGCATTGCTTCTCTCTAGTTTTGGGTTTTCAATTTGGGAATTGTTTTGATAGGTCTATCTTTAGTCTTATGTCATTGTTTTAAGATTGATCTATGTGTGATTATGTTGATTTAGGCTAAGGTTTAGATCATTTACTTCATGGGGAATTCATTTGCCTTGGATTTTTTTTTTAAAAAATAATTTTATATAAGTTTGTTAGTCAAAGCTAACGTATTATTAAATATATATATATATATATAAAGAAAGACAAGACAAAAAGTCAAAATTAAAAAAAAAAAAAAAAAAACTTTGAAAGATTACAATCAGGCCACAAAAAGTAAAAGACTATTTAAGATTTAGTGGAAACCAAAGCTTTGTAAATAAAACTCTATAGCAGATCTCATTAAAAACCTTATTAGAGAAACCTACTGGAAAAAGCTTAGTAAGTTAAAAAGTTTAAAACTCATAATTTCATTTTCCTAAGAGGAATAGTGTTTTTCGGATGAATAGTATTCTATATGAATAGTAATTTTATGTGAATAGTATTTTTGAGTGAATAGTGATTTTCAGGAAATTAAAAATTTTCTCAAGTTTCATGAGATAAAATTTTTTTGATGAATAGTAGTTTTTGATGAATAGTATTTTCAGATAAATAGTATCCATATGAATAGTGATTTTTAGAAAATGGACCCCGAACGTCATAAGTCCCAGAATAATAATTAGAGTTATTAGAAATTGAAACGGAGCAAAAAGGAGTCGGTTTAAGTAGATTTTAAGAGTTCTGAATATTTATCGATAAAAATACCCTTATCGGAAATGTTGTGAAATTAGTGAGTTTAAAACCAACTGAATTTTTTTTGAAGCTCGGGATTGAAGGTTAAGACACCCAATTAGAGTATTGCATGGTCAATTTGATGATAGGATGACCATAAAATATTTTTGGAATTTATTAGTGTTAAATGAGTATTAAAATTTAAGTTAAATGAATTATTAAGTATGCATGAAAAGATAATCATCAAAGAAGCACAATCCATGTGAAGTTTGATTAACCAATGATATTGTGACACATTTAAGTTAAAAAGAGACTAATTAGTTGGAAAGAAATTAAAATTTGAGTGATTTGGTTGGTGGATGAATTAGATAGAATTGTTGGACCAATCAAATAATCTAGTTTATAATTAATGACAATTGTGAGATTTTAGAGATAGTCAGAGGGTATTTTTGTCAAGTAAAAGTGGGCTCTATATAAGTGAATGCATGGGAGATTGAAAGAGGAGATGATATTCGGTGAAATTGAAGCAAAACCGTGAAAAACCAAGAGAGAAGAACCATGACAGTGGCGAGCAGAACCGAGAGGAGTGCAGTTGTGAAGGAAGAGGAAGATATGAGAAGAAGAAGAAGGAGAAGAAGAAGAAGATATCCTAAGTATGTCATCCATCCTTCTCTCTCTCTAATCCATCAAGAAATCTCAAGAAAAAGGTGAAGGTAAGTGAGTTAATTCATGAATTAGTTTGATGGGTTTTTAAGGTTGTTGATTTAAATAAAGTTTTGATGAATTCTATGGATTAAATCAAGGTTGATTATCATCAAATCTAGCTTGGAAGTGGAAGGAAAGCATCAAACAAATTTGGGTCAAAAATCTAGTGAGGTAAGGTTAGGGTTTGATATCTTGAGTTGATGAAATTTGGTTGATTTTTTTAATTTAAGGTTTTAGTTGATAAATTGATAAATTGTTGTTGCTTTTGGGTGTGATTATTTGAGCTTGAAATGAAGAAAATGGATTGGTTGTGATTTGTATTAGTAAGTGGTTAACTTGGGAAAATTTATGTAATTGAATGGATGTTAGTATTTGGATGATGATGATATGAGATAGTATGTTGATTTGAGATGATTTTGGAAAGAAAAGAAAAAGGAATAAAGTGATGAATTTTGTAGCGAAATATTGGTGCCCAAGCTGCCATGATTCTTTTGTTAGTGTATTGAATTGTATTTACATCATTCTAAGGGCTGTTTTGGTATCTCAAATGGATATCATAAGCTGTCTTGATGATACGGGCTGTTTTGATGCTATAAAATTGAAGAAAAGTGGCAGTTTATAAGTCGTCTTGATTTGATTATTAGTGTATTAAAATATCACGAAATTATTTTTGCAAGATGGGAAGGATTTTATAATATACTTTGATGATAGATTAACTTGGAATGACCATTGATGCGTTAGTGAAACGTGCTATAATCGAATTGGGTGCGATTTGAGATTGGTTGCGAAATTACCTAAAATTAGAATGTGATATGTGTAGGTAAATCAGAAGCAAAGGAAGGCACATTAGTGTCCAAGCGTGAGCGAAAATTGTGAGTGGTTATAATTTTTAAAGTGTTTAAAAGCTTTTAATGAGATATAAATTATTTATTCCATTGTTGTTAGTTATTCCATGTATAATTGTTTAAGTAATCATTTTTATTTTAGTTATCAAAATTATAATTGTGATGCATGTAAACTTTAGCATGTTAATTACTTTAGTATTAAAGCCATTTAGTATATTTGAGTTTATATATAAAAGTTGACATACTAAATTCATTTTTGGAAGTTAAGTTTTGACTTTAGAAAAGTGAAACTTTAGTTTCAAACCATAATTTAAAAGAAAGAAATTTTTAATAAAAGTGAAGTTTTATTTTCAAGCAATAAGTTGAAAAGAAAAGAAAGAAATTTTTAGTATTTTGAAAAAAGAAATTTTAGAAGCCTTAGGTTTACCCTAACCCCCAGAGTTTACAGGCCAAAGTACCGTATACGTATATGACAAGAGCGGTTGGGAGAGTCAGTACTAACTTGGGGGGTTGAGTTGAGTTTATGAGTCACCCTCTGCACGTATATGGTAGTGTAGATCTATTTTATGTTGGCGGGGGGAGGGGGGGATCATGACCACAATGTTT
Organism: Litchi chinensis; assembly: GCA_019925255.1. Classification (NCBI taxonomy): domain Eukaryota; kingdom Viridiplantae; phylum Streptophyta; class Magnoliopsida; order Sapindales; family Sapindaceae; genus Litchi; species Litchi chinensis. The sequence goes on along the minus strand of CM034470.1, from coordinate 23,935,260 downwards.
CCCACATCAACAACTACATATAGACCTATAGAGCTAAGATTTCCCTGGGTTGCCTTTGGCAAGATTAAAAGAGAAAAATACGTCAATAGATGTGAAGTTTATTAAATCAAAAATTTATTTCCAGTTCCGAAAAATAAATGAAAGTTTATAAGATTTAATTAGATTTGTAGTTTTAATAAAAGTTATAATAAATTATTAGTTTTATAAATTATTTTGAAAGAATATATATATATTTTAGAAAAAGAAATTTTAGTTTAAAAGTTATCCACTCACTGAGTTTTATACTCACCATTCTTTTTATGTATTTTTGAAAAAAAAATCCTCCCCAAGTAAAGGTACGAGCCGTCAATTGGAAGAGGCTCCGTCGGACGCGTTGGTGATCTGAAGCAAAGATATCACTGTATATGTTTACATTTTAAATTGTATGTCATGCATCATAAGTAGATTTTGGTAAATATTTTTACCTATCTTTTGGGTTATATAATATATTGTGTTAATGAAATTAAATTTTGGTGAATGAAAACGAATTATAATTTTATTGTTTCCAAAATTAGAACTTGTTTGTGGTTGCATTGTAAAAAATGATTTGAGGGCCTGAGGCCCAATAGTGGAGATTTGTTTGCTATAGAAGTGTAAATTTTAAAATTTGCAGGGTGGTATATTCGAAAAGCAGCCGTTATGCTGTCAAATTTTTATAAATTTGTTTTATAAATGATTAAAAAGAAAACAAAAATTTCCTAATGTTTCCGCATTAAAAGAAAGTTTTGAAAAGTACATGGCGTAGTTTTACGGGAATTTTCTAGTTGGATCAGATATCCACTGGAGGGCTACCATGAAGCCGTCGGCAGGCCTAGAAAGGAAAGAGGCTTGTCAATTGGGTATTAGAGTGGGTTTTTGAATTTATTTTCACATAAATCATATAGTGCATGACATTTTAGCCTATTCGAATGCAGTTAGTAATGCGTCGTGTTAGCCTTCCCCGTACGCTTAAAGCCGCAACTGAGGCTCTATTTGTTCCAGCTGAGGGTGAGGAAAGAATAAATGAATCAATGAATGATCCGCAAGTCGCAGGTTCATCTGAACCGTTTGTATGAGAGCCTGAATTGGACCTGATAGAGAAATTAACCTAAGTGATAGAGGGCTTGAGACCGCGTGCACCCCGTGCCACTATAGAGAGTATGGACGATTGGTCGAGGCAACGTTGAGAGTCGAAAGAATTGTGCAAGGAGACAGAGACCCAAAACGGAAACAGAAGCATAGTCAGGATTCAAGATGCTTTTCAGGAGGTCCCCGTAAAGCCCTAAGACCGAAAGCAAGTCTAGGTGGTCTGGTAGCAGACAGCAAAGTCATGGAGCCATATTCGGCAAGGGTTTCATTAGGCCACCGTCAGGATCACAGGGCAGAGGTGGTGTCCAGAACAGATCAGGAATGTGCAGAAAATGCGGTAGACTGCATAGAGGAGAGTGCCACATGGGGAGTACTGGATGTTATCATTGTGGTCAAGAGGGACACTACATGAGAGATTGCCCTTAGAGAGTTGCTAGTGATAGTGGTTCGTCGAGATCCGTGGCTCAAGGACAAACCAATAGAGCTTAGTCTCAGGAGAGGAGAGGTCCACAGCCGAGAGGACCAAAGACTTCTACTCCCAGTCAGTCTGGCAGAGGTGCAGGTAGAAGCACCCCATCTAGAGGGCAAGTAGAGAGACCTCATGCATAGGCTAGGGTATTAGTAGTGACATAGCAAAAAAATTGAGGCCACCCTAGAGATTGTTACAGATATGGTGACAGTGTTTGGTAGAGACGCATATGCTTTGATTTACCCAGAAGCTGTGCATTCCTTTGTTTTCAAAGAATTTGCTAGTAAGGCTAATGTGGGGTTAGAGTCTATAGAGTGTAGCTTGATAGTTACTACTCCCACCGGAGGCAAGCTAGTGGCAGAAAGTGTTTTTAGAAACAATGATGCAGTGATTGGAAGTAGAGTCTTTCCAGCTAGTCTGATTTTGACATTATACTGGGCATGGATTGGTTAGCTATGCATCATGCCACTGTGGATTGTTACAGAAAGGAGGTTAGGTTTAGTTCACCAAGGGAGCTGGATACAATATTTTGTGGAGAGTGCAAAATGCTTTCAGTTAGCAATATGTCAATCATAGTAGCTCAAAAGAAGTTGAGGAAGTAGTGTACAGGGTATTTGGCTTATGTGATAGATACTTCGGAGAGGGAAGTACGGATAGAAGATATCCTAGTGGTTAATGAGTTTCCAAATGTGTTGCCAGATGATCTTCCTGAATTAACCCCAGATAAGGAGATTGAATTTGAGATTAATTTGGTTTCGGGAACAGCGCCTATTTCCAAAGCACTGTATAAAATGGCATCCACCGAATTAAAGGAATTGAAAGTCCAGTTAGAAGAATTGGTGGATAAGGGTTTAGTCCGACCTAGTGTATCTCCTTGGGGAGCACCAGTGCTGTTTGTCAGGAAAAAGGATGGGAGTATGAGATTGTGTATTGATTATCGAGAATTGAATAAAGTGACTATACGAATCAATACCCACTCCCGAGAATAGATGATTTGTTTGATTAGCTTTAGGAGGCAAAGGTGTTCTCTAAGATAGATCTGAGGTCCAGATACCATCAATTGAATATTAAGAATGACGATGTCCGTAAGACTGCTCTCAGGACACGTTATGGACACTATGAGTTTCTAGTTATGCTTTCGAGCTAACCAATGTACTAGCTGGATTTATGGATCTAATGATTAGGGTATTCCGTGATTTCATAGATAAGTTTGTGATAGTGTTCATAGACGACATCTTAATGTATTCAGGTAGCTAAGAGCGGCATGTTGAGCATCTGAGAGCAGTTTTACAGAAGTTGAGATAGCAGAGACTTTATGCCAAGTTCAGCAAGCTTCAATTCTGGTTGGATAAGGTTACATTTATGAGACATGTTGTTTCAGCAGATGGTATCTGACATGCCTCTTTCCTTACTAGGCCTGTCGTCTGTCTCACGATAGCCCTCTAGTGGATATCTGATCCAACTGAAAAGTTTTTGTAAAGCTACGCCGTTTATTTTTAAAACTTTTCTAAATTTTCTTTCGAAATGCGAAAATGCGGGGAAATTTTTCATTTTCTTTTTAATCATTTGTAAAACAAATTTATAAAAATTTGGGCAGCATAATGGCTGTTTTCCGAATATACCACCTTGCAAATTTCAAATTTACACTTCTATGGCAAACAAATCTCCACTTTTGGGCCTTAAGCCCTCAAATCATTTTCTACAACGCAACCACAAATAAATCATAGTTTTAGGAAACAATAAAATTATAATTCATTTTCATTTAAACCAAAAGTATAGTATCATTTACCAAAAATTTAATTTCATTAACACAATATATTATATACAGCCCAAAAGATAGTTATAAATATATTTACCAAAATCTACTTATGATGCATGACATACAATTTAAAATGTAAACTTATGCAGTGATTATCTTTCGCATCAAGCTACCTACGCGTCCGATGGAGCCTCTTCTAATTGATGGCTCATACCTGTACTTGAGGAAGATTTTTAAAAAACATATGAAAAGAATGGTGAGTATAAAACTCAGTGAGCGGATAACTTTTAAACTAAATTTTCCTTTCCGAAAATATATATATCCTCCCAAAATAAATTTATAAAACTAATAATTTTCTTATAACTTTATTAAAATTATAAAACTAATTAATTCTTATAAACTTTCTTTGTTTCTCGAAATTGGAAATAAATTCTGATTTAATAACTTCACGTCTATTGATGTTTTGTTTTGTTTTTTTTTTTTTAATTTTTTTCTCGCCAAAAGCTACCTAGGGAAACTACTCCTATCGTGGTAGCATAAACTCTCTCTCTTGCCACTAAGAATTAAGGAATCTGCCCTGTGGAGCCGTCGATACATAAACTTTGGGCACACGTTACTCTCTCGGAATCGGTCCGATTTGCATTACCCTTATATGTGCAAAGGATGACTCAACTGACTCTCTCTCTTATGAGTTATCCAGACTCCACTCTCAATTAGTGACTCTCTCACATCTACCGTACACACATAGGGTACTCAACTGGGCACTTAACTGGGGCTAGGGTAAACTAAAGCATCTAAAATTTCTTTTCATAATACTAAAATTTCTTTATTTTCTTTTCAACTTATTACTTGAAAATAAAATTTCACTTTTCTAAGGTCAAAGCATAACATCAATTCTACTTTAGCATGTCCACTCTTACATATATATACTCAATTAAAATAAATTGCTTTCAAACTAATAATCAACATGCTAAAGTTTAAACAATTCAAAATTATAAAATTGGTAACTTAAAAAAATAATACAATTACTTGAATAAATAAAAAGTAAGCATTTAAACAACAATTTAAATAAATTCATAATAACTCAATAAAACTCATGAACCCTTTAAGTAAAAACATAACCACTCACAACTTTTTCACCACAAATTCACCACTCTTCCAAACCTTCCTTTGATGTTGAAATTTTTCCTACACCTTGATCCAACCAAAACATGGTTTTAGAATTCACAAATATCACATTATTAACTTAATCAAGTCTTCACATACACCAAGCACAATTTGCCATATACTTGACTAAAATTTAAACAACTTCCTAACCAACATTTTTCATTTAAAATCAATTCCAAATCCAACAAATCACTCAATTGAATTTCCAACATATCAAGCTGTAATTAAACACTTAGTTATAACTCAATATATATATGCTCAATAAATCCACCACTTTACCTTATCTTCCACTAATAACCTCACATCAATTTCCATTAATTTCTTTGGCACTAAATTATTCAAACACATTATAACCACCATCCAAACATATAAAAAGGATGGAATAACAACTTATACATTCATTCTTGGCCTTAACCACATTAACACCCAACTTTTCCATTTCAAGTTTTTCTTTCATTCTTTTGAATCCAACTAATTTAAATTCATCCCAAAACCTTATACAACTCATTCAAACATTAAAATTAACCTAAACACATACAAAAATACAATTTGTCCATACACTAACATAAATATACATCACTTCATTTATTTTTCTTTTCTTTCCAAAGTCATCTCAAATCAACATAATCTCACATATAAATTTATCCATACATCAAAATCACTCCATTACATAAACTTTTTTCAATTTAATCACATACTAATATATAACAAACCTCATCCATCCTTTTCATTTCAAGTCAAATAATCACTCATAAATGCTTCAACAAACCATCGATTAATCGACTAAAAACCTTAAACTAAAAATCAATCAAATTTCATTAACTTTAACTATCAAACCCTAACCCTTACCTTTCAAAAATCTTGATCCAAACTTATTTCACTTCTCCTTCCACTTGCAACCTTAGATTGATGATGATCAACCTCTAATGATTCCATAAAATCCATCAAACTCTAATTAGATCAATAAACCACAAAAAACCCATCAAGCTAGACATGAAAATATTTCAACTTACCTTCAATTTTCTTCAAACTTGCTTGAGGATTTCATGATGGGTTTGATGGAGGAGCAACCTTGGAACCTCTTCTTCTTCTTCTCCTTCTTTCTCGGCGTGCAGCTGGTCACGGTTCCAGTTTCTTCCTCTCGGTTTTGCACTTGGTCTCACGGTCTCCAGCTCTCTCGGTTCTCTCCTCTCATCTCACGGTTCTGCCTTGCTTCAACCGAATGCTTTCACTTGATCAAGCTCTCATGCAATCTCACTTTATATACTAACACTCACCAATGTCTAAATTGCCTTTGAACTAACTCCACAATCACACAAATTCCATTTGTTACAAAACAAAGCTTTTGATTGGTCACTTTAATCAATTCAATTAAACACCAATCAAATGCTTTCAACTTTAATTCAAATTCAACTATTGACACCTCTTTTTGACTTAAAAATGTCACAACATCATTGGTCCATTCAATATCACAAGGATTGTGCTTGTTGGATTATTATCTTCTGATGCCACTCTTAATAATTTATTTAACTTAAAATTTAATCCTCATTTAACACCAATAAATTCCAAAAATATTATATGGTTATCCTATCATCAAATTGACGATGCAATACTCTAATTGGGTGTCTTAACCTTCGATCTCATACTTTGAAAAAAAATTTCATTGGTTTTAAACTCACTAAATTCTCAACGTTTCCGACAAAAGTATTTTTATCGATTTATATTCGGAACCCATAAAATCCACTTAAACGCACTTTTTTTTCACTCCGTTTCAATTTCTAATAACTCTAATTCCTATTCCGGGATTTATGACGTCTGGGGTCCATTTTTTAAAAAATACTATTCACACAAATACTATTTACCTGGAAATACTATTTCCTCGAAAAGACTATTCACCAAAAAAATTTTATCCCATGAAACTTGAGGAAATTTTTCATTTCCCAAAAATCATTATTCACATGAAAATACTATTCATCTAGAATACTATTCATCCGAAAAACACTATTTCTCATAGGAAAATGAAATTCTGGGTTCTATAGTATCAGTATTGACCCTTAGAAAATTGAAGCGATTGTAAAGTAGAAATAGCCAATTATGGTAACTGAAGTTAGGAGTTTCCTAGGGTTGGTAGGGTGATATAGAAAGTTTGTTGATGGATTTTTAAATATTGCCATCCCATTATTGAAGCTCACCAGAAAAGAAACAAAATTTGAGTGGTCAGAAGCCTGTTAGAAGAGTTTTGATGAATTGAAGGCCAGATTGACTTCCGCTCCCGTGCTTACTCTTCCTGTAGGAAATGAGGGCCTTGTAGTGTACAGTGATGCTTCCAGTCAAGGCTTGGGTTATGTTCTAATGCAACATGGGAAAGTGATAGCTTATGCTTCCAAGCAATTAAAGAAGCATGAGCAAAATTATCCAACCTATGATTTGGAGTTAGCTGTTATGGTGTTTGCATTGAGGATCTAGAGACATTATTTATATGGTGTTCCATGTCAGTTACTTACAGATCATAAGAGCCTCAAATATTTATTTACTCAAAAAGAATTAAACATGGGGCAGAGAAGATGGTTAGAATTGATCAAGGACTACGATTATACCATAGAGTATCATCCAGAAAAAGCGAATGTAGTAATAGATGCATTGAGCAGAAGACCCAACTGCTTAGTGTCACATTTAAGAGTAGGATACATTCCGTTGTTGATAGAGATGAGATCTTTGGGAGTCAAGTTGGAAACAACGGATACAAGTGCAATGCTAGCTACATGTCAGGTTCAATCGGTACTGGTAGATCATGTCCGGGAGTTGTAGGACTAGGATCCTCACTTAGTGGAGATCAGATAAGAGGTAGAGTCAGGTCATAGGGAATACTTTTTAGTATGAGATAATGGTACCCTGGTTATGGGGTAGAGACTGTGTGTACCTGACCTGATAGAACTTAAAAAAGAGATCTTAGATGAAGCCCACTTTTCAGCCTATGCTATGCATCCAGGGAGTACTAAGATGTAACATACCTTAAAAGAACATTACTGGTGAAAAGGTATGAAGAGGGAGATAATTGAGTATTTATCCAAGTGTTTGATATGTCAGTAGATTAAAGCAAAACACTAAAGACCAGCAGGACTTACTCAGTCACTTCGTATCCCTGAATGGAAATGGGAGAACATTACTTTGGATTTTGTGGTAGGATTTCTGCAAAGTCGAAATGCATATGATAGTATATGGGTGATAGCAGATCAACTTATGAAGTCAGACCATTTCTTACCCATCTGAAGTACATATTCCCTAGATAGATTAGCCAGGTTGTATACTAATAAGATCAAGATTATTCAGGATAGATTAAAAGTCATCTAGGACCAACAGAAAAGCTACGTAAATAAGCGTAGGAAGGATTTGGAGTTCCAGGTTGGAGATAAAGTATTCTTCAAAGTTTCATCATAGAAAGGGATCATTTATTTTGGATGACGTGGTAAGTTAAGTTCACGTTATATCGGTCCCTATGAAGTGATCAATGGAGTGGGTAAAGTGGCATATAGATTCAAGTTGCCAATAGAGCAACCAGCGGAACTTAAAGAGAACCTGACATATGAAGAGATACTAGTTCAGATTCTTGATAGAAGAGAGTAGGTTCTTCGTAATAAGGTTGTTCCATTGGTAAAAAGGGCTGTGAAGGAATCATGCAGTAGTATAAACCACTTGGGAACACGAGGAGCAGATACGCAGCCAGTATTCGCAGCTATTTGAGTCAAGTATGTCTATTTAAATTTCGAAGACGAAATTTTTTTAAGGAGAGGCGAATTGTAGAACCCAGAATTTCATTTTCCTAAGAAAAATAGTGTTTTTTGGATGAATAGTATTCCATATGAATAGTATTTTTTATGTGAATAGTGATTTTTGAGAAATAGAAAATTTCCTCAAAATTCGTGAGAAATTTTTTTTGATGAATAGTATCTATGTGAATAGTGATTTTCATAAAATGGACCTCGGACATCATAAGTCCCAGAATAGGAATTAGAGTTATTAGAAACTGAAACAGAGTGAAAAGAAGTCCGTTTAAGTGAATTTCAAGAGTTCCGAATATTTATCGATAAAAATACCCTTGTCGGAAATGTTGTGAAATTAGTGAGTTTAAAATCAACTGATTTTTTTTTTAAGCATGGGATTGAAGGTTAAGACACCCAATTAGATTATTGCATGATCAATTTAATTATAGGATGACCATGAAATATTTTTGAAATTTATTAGTGTTAAATGAGGATTAAAATTTAAGTTAAGTGAATTATTAAGTGTGCATAAAAAGATAATCATCAAAAAGGCACAATTCATGTGAAGTTTAATTAACCAATGATATTGTGACACATTTTAGTCAAAAATAGACTAATTAGTTGGAAAGAAATTAAAATTTGAGTGATTTGGTTGGTGGATGAATTAGATAGAATTGTTGGACCAATCAAATAATTTAGTTTATAATTAATGGCAATTGTGAGATTTTAGAGATAGTTAGAGGGTATTTCTGTCAAGTAAAAGTGGGCTCTATATAAGTGAATGCATGAGAGAGTGAAACAAGAGATGATATTCGGTCAAATTGAAGCAAAACCGTGAAAAACAAAGAGAGAAGAACCGAGAGAGTTGGAAACCGTAAGAGTGGAGAGCAGAACCGAGAGGAGTGCAGCCGTGAAGGAAGAGGATGACGTGAGAAGAAGAAGAAAGAGAAGAAGAAGAAGAAGAGATCCTAAGTATGTCATCCATGCTTCTCTCTCTCTAATCCATCAAGAAATCTCAAGAAAAAGGTGAAGGTAAGTGAGTTAAGTCATGAATTAGTTTGATGGATTTTTAAGGTTGTTGATTTAAATGAAGTTTTGATGAATTCTATGGATTAAATCAAGGTTAATTATCATCAAATCTAGCTTGGAAGTGGAAGGAAAGCATCAAACAAATTTGGGTCAAAAATCTAGTGAGGTAAGGTTAGGGTTTGATATCTTGAGTTGATGAAATTTGGTTGATTTTTTTAATTTAAGGTTTTGGTTGATAAATTGATGAATTGTTGTTGCTTTTGGGTGTGATTATTTGAGTTTGAAATGAAGAAAATGGATTGGTTGTGATCTATATTAGTAAGTGGTTAACTTGAGAAAATTTATGTAATTGAATAGATGTTAGTATTTGGATGATGATGATATGAGATAGTATGTTGATTTGAGATGATTTTGGAAAGAAAAGAAAAAGGAATGAAGTGATGAATTTTGTAGCGAAATCTTGGTGCCCAAGCTGCCATGAATCTTTTGTTAGTGTATTGAATTGTATTTACATCATTCTAAGGGCTGTTTTGGTGTTAAATGCTGTCTCAAATGGATGTCATAAGCTGTCTTGATGATACGGGCTATTTTGAGTGATGTTTAGGGACTGTTTTGATGCTATAAAATTGAAGAAAAGTGGCAGTTTATAAGCTGTCTTGATTTGATTTTTAGTGTATTAAAATGTCACGAAATTATTTTTGAAGGATGTGATGGATTTTATAATCTACTTTGATGATAGATTAACTTGGAATGACCATTGATGCGTTAGTGAAATGTGCTATAATCAAATTGGCTGCAATTCGAGATTGGTTGCGAAATTACCTAAAATTAGAATGTGATATGGGTAGGTAAATCCGAAAGCAAGGGAAGGCGAATTAGTATCCGAGCGTGAATTAAAATAGTGAGTGGTTATAATTTTTAAAGTGTTTAAAAGCTTTTAATGAGATATAAATTATTTATTCCATTGTTGTTAGTTATTCCATGTATAATTGTTAAAGTAATCATTTTTATTTTAGTTATCAAAATTATAGTTGTGATGTATGTAAACTTTAGCATGTTAATTACTTTGGTATTAAAGCCATTTAGTATATTTGAGTTTATATATAAAAGTTGACATGCTAAATTCATTTAGGGAAGTTAAGTTTTGACCTTAGAAAAGTGAAACTTTAGTTTCAAACCACAATTCAAAAGAAAGAAATTTTTAGTTAAAGTGAAGTTTTATTTTCAAGTAATAAGTTGAAAAGAAAAGAAAGAAATTTTTAGTATTTTGAAAAAAGAAATTTTAGAGGCCTTGGGTTTACCTTAACCCCCAGAGATTACAGGTCGAAGTATCATATACGTGTATGGCAAGAATGGTTAGAAGAGTCAGTCACTAACTGAGGGGGGTGAGTCGAGTCTGTGAGCCGACCTCTGTACGTATATGGTAGTGTAGATCTATCTAATGTTGGAGGGGATCATGACCCCAAGGTTTCCCACATCTGCGACTACATATAGTAGCATCCTCGAACTCAGGTGGCAATGATAAATTCCATCACTATAGAGCTAAGATTTCCCTAGGTTGTCTTCGGCAAAATTAAAAGAGAAAAATACATCAATAGACATGAAGTTTATTAAATCAAAAATTTATTTTCAGTTTCGAGAAATAAATGAAAGTTTATAAGATTTAATTAGATTTGTAGTTTTAATAAAAGTTATAATAAATTATTAGTTTTATAAATTATTTTGGAAGGATATATATATTTTAGAAAAGGAAATTTTAGTTTAAAAGTTATCCACTCATTGAGTTTTATACTCACCATTCTTTTTATGTATTTTTGAAAAATAATCCTCCCCAGGTATAGGTACGGGCTGTCAATTAGAAGAGGCTCTGTCGGACGCGTAGGTGGCCTAAAGCAAAGATATCATTGCATAGGTTTACATTTTAAATTGTATGTCATACATCATAAGTAGATTTTGGTAAATATAATTGTAAATTATCTTTTGGGTTATATAATATATTGTGTTAATGAAATTAAATTCTGGTGAATGAAAATGAATTATAATTTTATTGTTTCCAAAATTATAACTTGTTTGTGGTTGCGTTGTGAAAAATGATTTGAGGGTCTGAGGCCCAGTAGTGGAGATTTTTTTGCTATAGAAGTGTAAATTTTGAAAATTTGCAGGGTGGCATATTCGAAAAACAACTGTTATGCTGCTCGAATTTTTATAAATTTGTTTTATAAACGATTAAAAAGAAAACGAAAAATTTTCTAGTGTTTCCTCATTAAAAGAATGTTTTGAAAAGTAAACCACGTAACTTTACGAGAATTTTCCAGTTTGATCAGATATTCGCTGGAAGGCTGCCATGAGGTGGCTAGTAGGCCTAGTAAAGAAAGGGGCCTATCAAAAAAAGAGTCCATTCTCCAAAACCAAATCTAGCTAAATCAATAATGACTTTTGCCAAGGAAAATCATCAAATAGAAGGGGATCCAAAAAAGATGGAGCCATCCACCACAAATGAAACAAATAAAAGCAAGAGAACGAGAAGCCAAAACATTCACAACAAAATTTCTCTCACGATAAATATTAGTTGCCATGAAATTCATATCTTATAAATAAAGAAGACACCACTACCAAACTAGATGTTAGTGTTGGGGTACTTTAGAAGAGCTAGCAAGAAGAAGAGAAATAACATAAGCAGAATCACTCTCCAATTAAAGCTTTGACTAGTGATAAGTCTAAGCATACAAAACTATTTTTCAAAACTAGAATAACAATGTTTTGTATGTTTTCGAAATTATGTTTTGATGATTATTATGCTAGATGGGTACATGATGAAATGGTATTATAAACTAATATTTTGTCTGAATTACTTTTATTTTTTGTAGTTAATAAGCACGTTTGTGATATTTGTGTATAGTCTCATTGACAGGACCCGACTTGAATTCTCTATAATGAATCCAGCGATCCCCGTCGGACACCCCACGAAACCCTTCTGTAGTCTATCTAGCAAGACCCAAAAGAATGTCATGGAGTTAACCCTTAACTTTACTCTTTTGCTAAACATAGAAAACATAAATTTTGTAATCTCATTTCGAGTCTCAACTAAATTTTTAAGAGCGTTATTAAAAGCATTTTCATGACTTTCAAATAACTATATCATGCACGCGTTTGATCAAAAAGTACTTTATATATAACAACATAATATTCCACCATAATATAACAAATTTTTATAAAATTTGTTCATAGTCCAAAATATGCTCATGCGTATGATTTATATCTAAATCAAAAGATACATAAAAGTGACTTCACAGAAGTGACGATCGTCTTCGACCTACCTAATTTGAAGGAGGAGAATATGTACCCTGAAATCTTGGTCCTGCACCTGGAGAGGTTTTTATAATATAAAACCAAAATATTGTGAGCTACAGAAGCTCAGTGAGTTTAGAAATTTTACTTCTCGAAAATATTTGAAAAGCATTGCTATTTAAAACATTTTCATTTCTAAAAACATGTGTTTTATAAACTTGCTAAGCGATTTCAAAAAATCGTAATCATAAATAAAACATGATGAGATTTCTTACTAAAAATAGATTCATAAAATACTAAAATATTTCATAAATTTTCAAAGCATAGTTAAAACATTTTCTTTCTAAAATCCACTTTTAGTGATATATTTTTCTTTCTAAAAAGACACTAATGAAGGGAAGCTACAATCATATGATGACTAATCTAGCGTCACTCAATGTGAGGTCATGTGGTATAAAAGCTAGCATCGTACACTATGACAAAACTACAAAGACATCTTGCTTCCATACGGTGGAATTCTATATCGCACATCGCATAGCGAGATAATATCCCACAAGTGTAGAGGGCGACAAGATAAACATGATAAACTCAATCCCCCTGATATTAGTGACATGCCCTCCCAACACTTGCCATACACTGTAGGATGTACCGGTCGAGTTTGAATCTATAAAATCTATAAACTTCGAAAATCCATTAACCTTTGAAAATTTTCTCTTTCTATAATTCAAATTGAATTCTTTTCCATCATAAAATTATACTAACATAAAGTATAACATCTCATCTAGCATATAGCTCTTTATTTCACAATTTCATACATAAATAATTTCTTTTCATGCTAAAACATAAAATCATTTATAAGCTAAAAATGAGTAATGAAAATCTATAAAAAAAATGCTTGCAAGATAAACTAAAAGTTATTTAACATAGAAAAAATATATATTTTCACACTCACAGCTTGCTTCCCGATTGAATAATAACTACTATTTAACGACCTTTGTTAGTTTGCCGCATCACCTACACTTAATACAAATGACATCTCCATTTAGAACATCCATGCACATAAAACACCTTAATCCCAAACCAATTCTATTATTAATATTGTAAACCCCTAGTCTCGATCTTTAATGTCCTAGTGTTAGAAACTAGATTATGAAGTTTAAATAATAAATCTAGTTAGTGTTAATCTAAATCGAGTCATTGAAGAGCGAACGCTTATTCTAGAATTACACAACAATTAATTTAATAAGGAAAAAGTCAATAAAGAGTAAAATAGTCCATCCACAAATAAGAGACAATTTATAGAGAACAATATGAGTAAGTGCACAAATGAGAATTTTAAGATTTGTTATTTAGAATGGATAGCTAATCACTAATTAAATTTAGTCAAAAATATTAATAATAATCAAAACAAGTCAAGGGACAAGCTAGACATTCTATAAATTGTTAATGAGGCATATAAACAACAATTAGAGCACAAATTGACAAAAGATGAAGCAAGCTACCGTGATATGTAAAGAAAGAGAGAAAGTGGCTTGAGATAAGATGAAATGAGGACATGGAAGGCATTTATTGAAATGTTAAGTACATATATATCACACTTAGAGTCAATTTGATGAAACAAAAACAAGAGCAGCTGTGAATAACAAGAAGTAAAACAGGACTGGCATGAAAATAAGCAGAATGAAAACGTGAACAAGAGAAGAGGGACTACAAAAAGAAAGGTGGAAGATCAAGCCATTTCTCTAGCCTTCAATCACACCTCTAAAGTGTTTCCAAGCTAGAACCACTCAACCCAAGCAAGATAAAGGTAACTCTCATAGTTTTCTTGAGTTTAGAGTTGTTTTGGATGAGTAAAAGCATGAGTTGGACTGGTATGAGCTAATGAGAGCTGTGCTGATTTTATTATGTTGTATTAGGTGTTCTACACTTCAAACAAGTGTAGAACCCTAACTAGATGATGTAGAGATTTAAATGATATGTTGTTGGGTGTAAATGGTAGGTTAGGGTTATAAAAAAGGACTGTCATAAACTTGATAAAAGAGGAAACAAAAATTGACTTTCATGCACTCTAAGCATTTGATAAAAGTTGTGAGTGAGTTGTGAGTGTTAAAATAAAAAAGTAGTGTATGTGGGTGTATCAAGCCTATGAAGGACAGTAGATAACCTCTAAGTTTTGATGAATTCGAACCCAAATTTTAGCATAAATAAGGTTAGGAAGATAAGTAGAAGTAATAGAAGCTCAATGGTAGTAGTTTTGAGCCATTTGGAAATCCCAAGCTCAAACAATAGGATAGAGACAACCTGCACAAGTTTGACTTATATGGGGTTGTTCTAAACCTCAAATCATGCCTAGGAATCATAGAAAATCATAGGTTTTGGAACGGAACAATTTCGATAAAAATTTCGCAAGTTATGGTCAAAATAGTGCCGTTAAAGAGTCGATAAGTGAAATAACTATATAAATGCAATTTTTATTGTATGGAATGAATTTAGTTGATCATAATTAGGTAAAAGAAGCTTAGATATGAAAAAAAAACCAACGTTGCTCGTCTGATGTGAAAACGCACATAAAAAAATGCCCAAAATAGGGTGTTTTTCTTAGATTTGACATAACAAACGATGAAATTTTTTGATGAAATTTGACTTGTGTCCAGAATGTGAGATAAGAGGACCGTAGGAAAAAGAACAAAAAAAAACAGAGCCCCGAGCAGGTTGCTGCATTGCATTCTGTTATAAGGTGTCAAATGAGGCTTAAAATTTCGATTTTTTGTTTCGGGCCTCTAAAAATTATACGAACTGAGTGAGGGTGTCCCTAGGGGTCCAAAACTGAAACTTTTACGAATAAATTAAAATTAGAGAGTCTTGGTTGAGTTAGAAACAAGTTGGGAAGTTATAGTGTAAAAAAGGTCGTTATTGGAAAATGTTAATTTAAAGTTGAGTTATGAGATTGTCACAAGTGATAATAAGAAATTGTCATGTAGGTGACGAGCGAGCGCACGAGGTCCGAGAGACTCATCGAGACATTTGACGCGGATTTGTGCGGCTTTGAGGTAAGTGTACTATTACTTATGTTTAATTTTATTTCCTTGTGTCAAAATTTTGTATTTAATTGTTAAGTGAAAACAAAAATAATTTTCGAATATCAAAGTTCAAGTTTTGAGTATATGGGTTTTTATGGAATCCATAAAGTGATTAAAATCAATATTAAGTTGTTCTAAAAAGAGTTGAATCAAGAGAGTTTTTAAAAATTCCAAAAATTGTTGGTTTTGTGCTTTTGCACTTGATGAGTTAGTTTTAAAAACCCAAGTATATGTCTTACGATGCAGAAAATTCCGTCCGTGGTCGCTTAGATTATAGAGAAGTTAGCACTACGTGACGACGTAGAAAATTTCGTCCGTAGTTGCTTAATTTTCCTAGAAAGTATAACACTACGTTGTGATGCAGACAATTCTGCACGTACGTAGTTATTTTATAGTTTGGCATTACGTAGCGATGCAATATATTCCGCTCGTAGTCGCCCAGAGTATTAGCACTACAATTGCGATTCAAAAAATTCCGCGTTATAGTTGCTCAATTATGAGATTTATCACCCTACGTGCAATACAGTAAATTCCGTACTGTAGTGGTTGAGATACTGCAGTAACCTCACGTTGGCGTTAGTTAAAATCGCCTGTGATGGATAGAGTACTCTGAGGGTATACATGGGGATTTTGAAAGAAAATATTAATATTTTGAAAGTGTTAAAAATGAATAAGATTTTAGCTTAATATATTGGTGTATGTTATATTATATGATTTTGTTGCATTAACTCGTTTATTGGCTGTGTAGCTTATTTATATCTTTGGGTGCTGTCATAAGATGGTGGGGCGACGACATTCTCTTTTAATATATTTATAGGTGGGTGAGTCATGCAAGATGTTTGTGTAAATCATGTATATGTGTTGGCTACATTAAATTGGAAAAATACTTACATTTTGGATTGTATAGTTATAAATATTTTAGGTGATTAGTTATGGATTTTCATGTGGATATATACTTATACATCGCATTATGATTCTCTGCTTATTGTTTGTGAAATGTGTGGTGATATTGCGTGATTGTGGATAAAGGAAGTTGGGAGGAAATGAATACATAATCGAAGTGTGTTCTTTTGTAGGTAAAAATTTTGGATTTGTCAAAAATACAGTCGTTATACTGCCAAAATTTTTATAAAATCATTTTGAAATGAAATTTTGAAAAATTTTATCACTCTCAACTATTTTAAAGAAAACCGAATTCTTAAGTTTTAAACAGTAAACCGGCTAAGAAAGTTAGGGGTTCACTTCTCGGATTTCTTCAATCCGACGAGTCGGGTTCAGGAAGTCCGTTGAAGTGCCCGACAGGATCCTCCAGAAGAGAGCATAGATAAGGTCTGGTTACGGTCTTGTCAAATATAGATTATAATTTCATTTAGGCTGCAACGAACTGCAACATTGCCTAGTCCAGCCCGAGTTGTGAGCTTCGCTTAGCTCATTCAGCTCACCCCTTTCTGTGAGCTGCTACCTTTTTCCAGCTCATCCCGATCCACAGGTAGTGCCCAACTCACCAGCTTGCTCTTTTTGCGAGTTGTTGCCTTAGTCTAGCTCAGACAGATACTATAACAAGCATTGTCCAGCTCACTCTTTACGAGCTCGCGCTCTAATCTGCCTCAGCAGGCATTAAGAAAGGGTTACGGGTATCGTCCAGCTCGCACTTCACAAGCTCCCACTCTAACTCACGCGTACTAAATTCTAACATTTATTTTTCAGGTTTTACTGTAGAACTCAAAATTTCATTTTTCCTAAGAGAAATAGTGTTTTCGGATTAATAGTAATTTCGAATGAATAGTGAAATTTTGAGTTAGACCCCGAAAAATCATAAATTTTTAAAATGAATAATAGAGACTAATGAAACTGAAACTGAGCAAAAATGAGTCCATTTCAGTGGATTTTAAGGGTTTTGAAGATTAATCGACAGAAATACCCTTGTTGAAAAAGTAGTGAATATTATTGATTTTAAAACCAATTGAATTTTTTTCAAAGCATGGAATTGAAAGTTAAGACACCCATTTAGAGTATTGCATGGGTAATTTGATGATAGGATGAGCATGTAATATTTTTGGAATTCTTTAGAAGTGAATGAGAATTAAATTTTAAGTTTATGGACTAATTAAAGAGTGGCATGAATTGATAATCATTAAACAAGCACAATCCATGTGATTATGAATGGACTAATGAATTAATGACACATTTAAGTCAAAAAGAAGACTAATTAGTTGGAAAGAAGCTAAATTTGGATGGATTTGGGTGGTGGATTAATTGAATTGATTTTTGGACCAATCAAATGAATTATTTTATAACTAATGGCATTCTTGATATTTTAGAGATAGTTAGAGGGCAAAATGGACTTTTTGATGGATAAGTATATAAAGTGAGATGCATGAGAAGATGAAAAAGTGGAGTTCATTCGGCCAAATGAAGAAGGAAACGTGAAAGAGTAGAACCGGAAGAAGAAAAAAAAATTTTAGGTCGTAAGGAAGAGGAAGAAGGAAGAAGAAGAAGAAGAAGAAGAAGAGATTCCAAAGGTGTTCCATCCTTTCTTACCTCTCAATGACAAGACCCAAATTGGATTCCCCTAGGCTACTATTCGACAGGCCTTGCCCGGCACTCTAATGAACCGTCCTTAAACCATGCTTTACGGGCTAACGGGATCCACGGAGTAAGCCCTTGAACTTGCACTTAGACCTTTTTCAAAACAAATCTAAATTCATTTGTTGGAACTAGTTGGGTTGGTTTTATTTGAGGACATAAAAGTGATATTTTAACGAAAACTATATTAAAAAAAATCCGGCAGCATAACAGCTGCATTTTTAAGGTTCCCAAAATAACCTGTGAAGAAAATACACTCCCATATAATTTCCATCACAACCCAACTTTATTTTCCACAAACATACATCTTCCAGTTTATCAACATTCTCAACTCAAAACAAAGTGCAACCATAGCCAATTTAAAGGAAACGATTTTGCCAAATAAGAGAAATCATAAACACTACATCTTAAGAAAACTTTACAAGTAACTTTTATCACAAAAATATAACATTATAGTTTAAAGAGAGTAATACCAAAAAATACAAAACTTGGTGCATGCAAATATTTCTAATTCTAACAAAATGCAATTGTGGTTCACATGATGCATCCGTCGGGGGCATTCCCACCTATGATGACGAAGGATTCTCCTCTCCGCTTTCACTCGCGCTAGTACCTGCAGAAAAATTTCAAAAGGAAAACAAGGAGAGAGTGAGCTCGTAGAAGCAGCTTTACACCCTTTGATTCAAAAGTTTTTCTTTCTTAAATTGAAAGGAGGCTATGTAAATATCTCGATATAACAAAGAAAGCAACACATCCTCGAAGTGACTAAAATGAATCTCATGATTAGGTACAAACTCATTTCTTCATGCGTTGAGTTTTAATGATAAATTCTCACTATCTAAAAGCACCACTTGTACCCCTAAATGCTCTGACCACACAATGACTAAACTAATGTTGCAAAATGTAGTATGTCACGTGGTGATTTTTCAACTGACACCAACCGTGACGCTTCTGAGACCCCTCAATAACTATGTGCAAAATTTTTCCGCATGCAAATCGTAGCGTGAGATAATATCCTATAGCTTTGCCTTACTATGCGGGATATCTTTGTTGGGTCTAAGTCTATGAATCTAAGGGTGTACTCATGACCTTTGAAAAATCATCTTTCACTAAATGCATTATGCACCAAATAACTTATTTGTCAAAACTTTGAGCTTAAAACTTTTAATTTAAATTTTCATCAAAGTTGCTTTGTTTGAAATTACATTATAACAAATATGATACCCTTCTCAACTAAAACTTACACAATAATGATTCGTGCATGGTCTAATAACAATAATACTTTACATATTGTAATACAATATACGTAAACTGAGTTTTAGCACGTACCTGGCTTCAAGGCTTATGGAGGGGTTTTATTGGGCTTCTTGTGCTCCACTCGCTTGCTCCATACCTACACATCGCTTTCTCATTTAGAATGTGCTCAAATGAACTATACAAACTACAAATAGTGCTTCCAATGCAACTATACAATATAATGCCCTTTTTGACTATAACTTGCCCATCTTGGTTCTAACTTAACTGGAGCTTTAAAGTTCCAATTTCTTTTCATAGATCTCATTTATTATCACCTAGGAACACCTTCATGCACTCGAAATATTTTTCTGAAGCTCGAAATGAAAATTGGTCTTTTTAGACCTCCTTTGGCTGAACCTATGCAATGGAGAAATTCCTAGATTTTCTTCCATCCATTTTTGCTCCAATCATCTCTCTAACTCTCATTTAGGTTAGCTCATAAGCAAATCCGAAAAGAAATAGTCGTCGGGTGGAGGTTCCTAGCCAAAAACCCCTATTTTTCACTACTTTTTCATGTCACAATTCATCACTTTCATATTCTATACTCAATCATCTTTTCATTAGAGTTCCTAGACTTGTGTGTGCTCAATTATGATCATATACCACATAAAAATACAAAGAGAAAGTAACATTGCATGGTAGTTATCAATACCCTTCACCTAACCTAAAGCAACACATTGGGTTCTTTCTCTTTCTTTTCAAATTCTAACATTTCTATAAGGTTTTATAATCTCTAACATGCATGAATTCAAGTTCATTCATATCAAAACTTAATGGTGTTACACACCCCTAGTGTTGTCGTGAACTACACCAAACACACACAACACATTGTTTCTTTCACTTCTCAAGCTTGTTTCTTGATTACTCTCTCAAATATTCCATCAAACACCTTAAATGCAAGCCAATTTGTTTAAATTAATTTAAAATCAAATTCTAGGATTTTACTCACATAATGTAAACCCTCGATTCTAGCTACAGTTAAATAGTAATGCTCTAGTAATAATTTTTAAAGTTTAATTTAATTTCGCATCAAGAATAGGATGTCGTTTAGAGGACCCAAGAGTATTAGGAAATGTTATAGAAGAGTATAGAATGAAATGAGTTTATTTTTCAAAGTCAAAAAGTTGAAAAAGTCCACCAATGAAAAGTAGCCAAATATGATAAAAAGTTATGGTGTCTAGTGAACCATGTGGAGCTATTTGATTGGTGGAAAAGCTTGTGGTCTCTAATGTGTTAAATGGACCAATTAGATTCAAGTTTATCTAGTTTGGGGTTATGACAATATTAAGTAAAGTATAAGGGTCATTTTAATAATTTTTAAGAGGGACTAACATGCAATTGTGACACCACTATATATGACATGACCCTAACCAGACCTTCTCTAGGCTCTTATCTGGAGGATTCCGCCAGGCACTTCAACAGACTTTCTGAACCCGACTTGTTGGATTGCAAAAACCCGAGAAGCGAACCCCTAACTTTCTTAACTGGTTTACTCGTTTAGACTTAAGAATTTGATTTTCTTTAAAATGGTTGGGATTGATAAAATTTTTTGCAATTCCGTTTCAAAACAATTTAAGAAAAATTTCGGCAGCATAACGGCTGCATTTTTGACAAATCCAAAATTTACTTGCAAAGAAATTACACTTCGACTATAATTCCATTTCCTCCCAACTTCTTTATCCACAAACATACAATATTATCATTTCATTTCCAACATTCATGCATTTTTCACATGTAAATCATATATGTATCAAATCATATATGTATATTGTGTGTATAATGTGATAAGGTATCTCAAGTGTAAATGTTCCAACTATATATACATATCAAAATATAAGTTTACTATTCATTAAGTATTGATATGTTAAATATATGATAACTTTATTAAGTGATATATAACAACATCCAAAATATTTTTGACATTTATAGAGCAAATTTGATCATTTCCCCACCTATAGGCAAAATGTCAACCTCTTGGCCACAGAGTCACCTATAATACCACGTGAAGGGATACGCAAGCTACATAATAAAAGTGAAAGGTTAACTCGTCGCATAATAATAACATGTAATAATATTTTATCTTGATACTTTATTTATATAAGTATTAAAGTTTTTCAATTTTTAAAAAATTTCTCATAAAAAAACCATGTGTATACCCTAATATATTCTAACCATCACGTGAAGATTTTTTTTTTCTACTGACGCCAACATGAAGCCACTATAGCATCGCGACCACTACGTGCTAAATTTACTACCTCACGACGTAGGGTGGAATAACCTCAACTCTGGGCAACTACAATGCGAAATTCACTACATCGCAATTGTAGTGCTAGTAAACTATACTCTGTGCAATCACATGCGGAATTTTATACATTGCATATTGTGGTACAACTACTCACTATCACTTGCAATTAGGTATGAAATTTTCTACATCGTAACCTATTGCAAGTGATTATAAATCTTAGACAACTACAAACGGAATTTTCTACGTCGTCACGTAGCGCCAAATGCTCTGATACTACGGTATACACATGGTTCTTTAACTCAACTTTACATCAAACTTTTGAAAACAACTTTTGCCTTCGAATCTCATTTCTTGATTCGAGGCAATGATTTTTACTTGAAATCTAACTTATGTTTGGAAAACTATTTTAAGAATTTGTTGAACATTAATAAGTTACAACGTAAATTGAGATTGAAATAACGTAAGCGAAATACACTTACCTTGATCCAAATATGCTCTCATGCCTCAACGGGCCCCTCGTACTTCACTCGCCTGCTCGTCACCTCAAGGAAGATCGAGTGGTAAAGAATTTGCGAATCAAAAGGGATCAATTCAATATTTGACAGGACCCTTCCCAGACCTTATCTAATCTTTCGTCTGGAGGATCCTACCGGGCACTTCAACGGATTCCTTGAAACCGACTCGTCGGATCGAAGATATCCGGGAAGCGAACCCTATCTTTCTGTATCCGGTTTACTCGTTAAAACTTAGTGATTTGATTTTATCTGTTACTAGTTGGGAGGGATAAACCTTTTGTTTGATTCTATTTCAATTTCTGTTCTAAAAAAATTTTGGCAGTATAACGACTGCGTTTTTGATAAACCAAAATTTTACCTGTCAAGAAAACAACACTTCAACTATTTCTGTAAACCTCCCAACTTCTTTATTCTCAATCATGCATCATTCATCACAGTTTCATAAACATAAACAATTCATAAGATACATAAGTGCACCAAATGTATAAATGCAAGAATATTTATCACTTTTACAATCCCTACATCATTCAAATTCACAATATACACGATTAAATACATATACAAAATATATCCCAGCATCTTGCGCGATTGCCCACCTATAGATATATATATATATAGCAAAAGTCGGTCTCGTCCGGTGGTGGCACGAAATGAAAACAAACAAGCTACAAAACGAACAACAAGTTAGTGCGATAACATCATAGGATATCATATCACATATACTAACATACAATTTACAAGTCTTAAAATTTTCTTTAAAACTCTCCATGTATACCCTTGACTCGTTCTAACCATCACGGGCGATTTTAATTAACGCCAACGTGAAGCTTACTAATGCATCTCAACTACTACGTTACGGAATTTACTGCATCGTATGTAGGGCGCTAAACTATTCACTGAACAACTACAATACGGAATTCTCTGCATCGCAAATGTAGTGCTAAATCTCTAGACGACTATGAGCGGAATTTACTGCATCGCTTCGTAGCACTAACTATCAACTAACCAACTACGTGCGGAATTGTCTGCATCGCAACATAGTGCTATTCTTTTCTATAAACTGAGCGATTACGGACGGAATTCTCTGCGTCGTCACGTAACGTTAAATCTCATAGCTTTTAAGGTGTATACATGGGTTTTATTATTAATTTTTCTAGTGCCAAAGCACAAAACTCTATAGTTTCAAAACCTCTAAATACTTTTCTACTTTCATTCTCTTTTAACAGCAACTGAGTATCAATTTCTATTCTTATATAGGATCCATAGGAACCTATACACTCACACTTTAATATTTATATAAGAAAGCATTCTCATTTTCTTTTATTACTTACTACTATATTTATGTTCAAACATCAAGCGATTTCATGAATTTAAAAAAGAAGTCAAGTGGCGAACCACTTACCTCAAGGCCGCGTTAAGCATCTCAACGAGGCTCCTGGACACCGCTCACGCACTCATCACCTACACAACATGATTTCATCATTACTATTAACAAAAACCTCCATTTCTCAACTATATGCTAGGAATTCTCAACTATGCCCAATTCTCTCTATATAGCTCCTAACTTGTTTCTAATTCAACCGAGACTCTCAAATCCCGATTTTTATGAAAAATTTTTAGTTTTGGACCCCTAGGGATATCCCCACACGGTCCGTTTACTTGTCGGAGGCTTAAAACGAAAAATCACAATTTTATTTAAAATGGACAGCCCTTGACAGAACAGACGATAACCTGCTGCTCGGGGCTCCGTTTTTCTTCGTCTCTTTCCTACAGCTCACTTACATCACATTCTAGTCACACGAAAAATTTCATTCAGAAATATTATCGTTTGCTATGTCAAATCTAAGGAAAACGTCCGTTTTTCGGGCATTTTCTAGCACGTTTAGTGCGTGAGTTGTATATTTTCCGTTTCGGATTAGCGACGCTAGTTTTTCTTCTATAGCTAAGCTTCATTTAACTAATAATGATGAACTAAACTCAAACCATACAATAAAAATTGCATTAGGATAGCCGTTTCACTTCTCAGAGCTCTAACGGCACTATTTTGTGCATAACTTGCACAATTTTTATCGGATTCGATCCGTTCCAAAACCTATGGTTTTCTATGGTTCCTAGGCATCATTTGAGGTGTAGAACACCCCCAAATAAGCCAAATATGGTCAGGTTTCCTCTAGTTCAAAATTCAGCTCGGGATTGACAAAATTGTTATAACTAATTCTATTGAGCTTCTATCATTCCTATATGCTTTCCTATGCTTTTCTAATCATTTTTATCAAACTTGAGTTCAAAACCTCTAAATTTCAGAGCTTATATACTATCTAATATAGTCATAACACACACATAAACATTACTTATTCATTTGAACACTAACAATTCACTCAAAACTTTCATCAACTAGTTGGTGTGTGTGAAAAACAATTTTCGTTTCTATGATTCTCAAGCCTATAACAGCCCATAAATACAACCCTAAGCTACCATTTACACCCAAAAACATCTCCTCTAAGGTTCTATAACAATCACTTAGGTTTTGACACCATTTCTAGTGCAAAACCTCCAATAACATACAACAAGATTCTGCAGAAACAATTTCAGTACACTGCTGGAATTTTTCAGTAAATAAAAGGGGGAGAAATCTGATTTCTTACTTGATCCTTCCTATGGGAAGTGAGAGGGACTTGAGAGAGGGTTTAGAGAGAAGATTTGAGGCTTGGATGGGCTGGAAATGGCTGTTTCTTTATCCTTTTCTCTTGCTGCAGTTTCTGCCCTACAGTTGCACGTCTGCTGCACTGTTTCTGGTGCTTCACGGTTTCAGCTGGTGGGATGCACGAAAATGACTTTTGTTTGCTGAAAATTTTCAGCCAAGTGTTGCTTATATACTAGTTACACTTCTCTAATTTGCATTCTTGCCCCACCTCTTTTAAATTTCACACAACTTCCTCTCAATTTCTCTTTTCTTTTCACTGCTGCCCAGCTTTGTTCTCTTTTCTGGCAGCTGCTGTTTTCTTCTTGGTTTCACACTTATTTTCATCTTTTCTTGCTGGAATCTTGCTAAATGTTCAATATATATAATTAACCTTCATAAAAATAGCACTTAAGTCTCATTTTTAATTTGTTTGACCATCATTTTCTCTCCTCTTTTACTCTATACGGGAATCACTTTTGTTTTTGATTTTTATGGTAGCTTTGCACTCTTCACTTGTCCACTTAGCTTCTAAGTGTCTTGTTTATATATCTTATTAATGTTCTATGGAATATCAAGCTTGTCCCTTGATTTATTTTGATTGTCATCAATCTCTTATTTAATCGCTTAATAGTTGTCCATTACTTACGAACAATTAATGTAAAAAAATTTTCTTAATCGTGCACTCAAAATTTTATTTTTCTTTAATTTGTCTCTTCTTTGCTGATGAGTTATTTTACTCTTTATTAATCTTTTTCTTGCTAATTTAGTTATTGTGAAACTCTAGAATGGCGTTCACAAAATCGAAGAATCGATTTAACTTAATACTAACTTGATTCTATTGTAATGTTACTTAACTTTTATAATTGACGAATTTCGTCGTCAATCTTAAGTTGATAAATCTCCAACGTCATGAAATTCAATTAATCTAATATAGAGATTTATTTTACCTCTCTAATCAATCTTTAACACTAAGAGGTTATAGATTGAGACTAGGGGTTTACAATTTCTTCCCCCCTTATAAAATTTCGTCCTCGAAATTTGAAACTGCGTACCTTATTCAAACAACTGAGGGTATTGGGCACGCATCTGTGCTTCGGGCTCCCATGTAGCCTCTTCTAACTCGTGATTTCGCCATAGTACCTTCACTAGCGGAATCATTTTGTTGCGCAATACTTGATCTCTATGATCTAGGATCTCTACTGGATGCTCCTCGTAGGTCAAGTTTTTCTTCAACTGAATTGGTTGCTCTTGCAGAATATGAGAAGGATCAGCTATGTACTTGCGTAACATAGAGACGTGGAATACGTCATGGATGTTGGCTAACTCTGATGGTAGCCTCAATCGATAAGCCATTTCACCCACTCTGTCTACTATCTCATAGGGGCCTATGTATCGTGGGCTTAACTTTCCAGAGAATAGGTATTATTAACAGCAATGAAGTGGGCCAACTTCATCAATCTATCCACGATAACCCAAATGGCATCATGTCCACACTGTGTCCTGGGAAGTCCCGTCACGAAATCCCTCATGATCCTTTCCCATTTCCACTCAGGAATGGATAAAGACTGTAGTAAACCTGCTGGTTTCTGATGCTCAATCTTGATCTGTTGGCAAGTTAGGCACTTGGATACAAACTCTGCTATCTCTCTTTTCATACCCTTCCACCAGTAGTGGTCTTTCAGAGTCCGATACATCTTAGTACTCCCTAGATGCATAGCATATGCAGAGGAGTGAGCCTCTTCCATGATTTCTTTCTTCAACTCTGCTACATCTGGGACACACAGTCTCTGGCCCAATACTAACGTTCCATCACTTCGTAAAGTGAAGCTACTCTACTGTCCAGCCTCTATCTTGCTTCTCAATTTCATCAAGTACTGATCATGAGCTTGCAAGTCTCTAACTCTGTCTACTAACATTGGCCGAATATGGAAAGCTGCTATTAGAGCGCCTGATTCTGCTGTCTTTAAACTGACCCTCATAGATCTCAACTCTACTAGCATCTGTAAGTACTCTGTTTTAAGCTGGGCTACGGAACTAGAAGGTTTCCTGCTTAGCGCATTTGCTACTACATTTGCCTTGCCTGGGTGGTATTCAATGGTGCAGTCATAGTCTTTAATAAGCTCTATCCACGTTCTCTGTCTCATGTTCAAGTCTCTCTGCGTGAACAGGTACTGTAGGCTCTTGTGATCAGTGAAGATCCTGCAAGGTACTCCATAGAGATAGTGTCGCCATATTCTCAAAGCGAACACTACAGCTGCTAACTCTAAGTCATGTGTTGGATAGTTCACTTCATGCTTCTTTAATTGCCTTGAAGCATAAGCTATCACTCTATCATGCTGCATCAACACACAACCTAAACCTTGCCTGGAGGCATCGCAATATACTGTAAATCCTTCACTTCCTGAGGGAAGTGTAAGCACTGGTGCTGTAGTCAGCCTTTACTTTAACTCATCAAAACTGTTCTGACAGGCTTCTGACCAGATGAACTTATCTTCTTTTCTTGTTAACTTGGTCAGTGGAGTAGCTATCTTGGAGAATCCTTCTACAAATTTTCTGTAATACCCGGCTAGACCCAAGAAGCTTCTGACTTCTGTTACACTCGTGGGTGGCTTCCAATCTACAATAGCTTCTATCTTTTGGGGATCTACTGAAATACCCTCTACTGATACTACATGTCCCAGAAATGCCACGCGATCTAGCCAAAATTGGCACTTGCTAAACTTTGCATAAAACTGATGCTCTCTTAGAGTCTGCAATACAATTCTCAAGTGCTCTGCATGTTCCTCTCTACTACTTGAATACACCAGAATATCATCGATGAAGACTATGACAAACTTGTCTAAATATGGTCTGAAGACACGGTTCATCAGATCCATAAAGGCTGCTGGGGCGTTGGTTAAGCCGAATGGCATCACCAAGAACTCATAATGCTCATATTTGGTTCTGAAGGCCGTCTTGGGAACATCTTCCCTACGCACCTTCAGCTGATGATACCCTGACCGTAGATCGATCTTCGAAAAGACTTTATGACAAGACTCTTCCCAGACCTTATCTATGCTCTTGTCTGGAGGATCCTGTCGGACACTTCAACGGACTTATTGAAACCGACTTGTCCAATCGAAGAAATCAGATAAGCGAACCCTAACTTTCTTCAACCGGTTTACTCGTTTAAACTCAAAAATTCAGTTTTCTTTTAAACTAGTTGGGAGTGATAAAATTTTTTCTCGATTCTATTTCAAATATTTTTATAAAATTTTCGGCAGCATAACGGCTGCATTTTTGATAAACCAAAATTTACCTGTCAAGAAATTTACACTTCGACTAAAACCTCAATTCCTCCCAACTTCTTTATTCCCAAACATGCAACATCAACACCCAATTATCAATTTATAAGTACGAACTCATGTAAAATATATCTAGATGCATCATATATATAAAATGCATGAATATTTACAAATATACAATTTCAAAATATGAACCTTTGTTTCTCAATTACATATCCATCTCATACATAAAGTTTTACATCATCACATGTCATAAATCGCCCACCTATATATACACAACAAAATAATGACGTCCTGTCGTCCGCGGTGGCACACAATGAAATATAAATAGCTACAAAATAAACAAACAAGTTAGTGCAACGAAGATATAATATCACATACACTAACATGACAATTTACCATTTGTTTTATGATTTCTTTCAAAACCCCCATGTATATCCTTTAAACATTCTAACCATCACAGGCGATTAGAACTAACGCCAACGTGAAGCTTACTAAGTTATCTCAACCACTACGTTACGGAATTTACTGCATCGCACGTAGGGTGCTAAAGTTTATCACTGAGCAACTACAATGCGGGATTTTCTGCATCGCAATTGTAGTGTTAAAACTCTGGGCAACTACGAGCGGAATTTTCTACATCGCCACGTAGTGCAAAACTATAAAAATAGCCAACTACGTGCGGAATTGTCTGCATCGCAACGTAGCACTTATACTTTCTATGAAACTGGGCAACTACGAACTGAATTTTCTGCGTCGTCGCGTAGTGCTAACTTTTCTCTAATCTGAGCGACTACGGACGGAATTTACTGCGTCGTCACGTAGCGCTAAATCTCATTATATCTTAAGGAATATACATGGGTTTTAAAACTATATTTATTTAGTGCCAAAAGCACAAAACTAACTCATTTTGAAACTTCTAAAAACTCTCATCTCAACTCTTTTCTTTTTAAAATACTTAGTATTGCTTTAAACCACTTCATGGATTTCATAAGAATCCATATATTCACTTACTCCTTAATGGTTTAAAAATCATTGTTGTTTCTATTTAACATAATTGAAAAAGAATCAAAATATCACTTGGAAAAACTATAAGTGACAAAGCACTTACCTCGTAGCCGTGTCAAGTGCCTCCATGAGTCTCGAGGCCCTCGGTGGGTCGCTCTTCACCTACACAACATTTTCTCACTATTACTTGTGACAAA
Organism: Litchi chinensis; assembly: GCA_019925255.1. Lineage (NCBI taxonomy): Eukaryota > Viridiplantae > Streptophyta > Magnoliopsida > Sapindales > Sapindaceae > Litchi > Litchi chinensis. Next base: position 23,905,786 of record CM034470.1, on the reverse strand, counting down.
AATCTAAATTCTCAACTTAAGGTTAATAATCTCAACTAAGATCATTTTTCTCTATATGACCTCCTAACTTGTTTCTAATTCACCCGAGACTCTCCAACTTCAATTTCTTCATAAAAGTTTCAGTTTTGGACCTCCAGGGATAGCCCCACACAGTCCGTTTACTTGTTGGAGGCTTAAAACAAAAAATCATAATTTTATTCAAAATGGACAGCCCTTGACAGAACAGACGATAACCTGCTGCTCGGGGCTTCATTTCCCTTCGTTCTTTTTCCTACGGCTCACTTATATCACATTCTAGTCACACGTCAAATTTCATTGAAAAATATTATCATTTGCTAAGTCAAATCTAATGAAAACATCCGTTTTGGACACTTTCGGTTACGTTTTAGTGCACATTTTGTAAACTCTTGGTTTCGGGTTAGTGATGCTAGTTTTTCTTCCACAACTAAGCTTCATTTAACTTATAATGACTAACTAAACTCATTTCATACCATAAAAATTACATTGAGCTAACTGTTTCACTTCTCAAAGCTCTAACGACACTATTTTGTGCATAACTTGCACAATTTTTATCGGATTCGATCCGTTCCAAAACCTATGGTTTTCTATGGTTCCTAGGCATCATTTGAGGTGTAGAACACCCCCAAATAAGCCAAATATGGTCAGGTCTCCCCTAGCTCAAATTTCAGTTCGGGATTGACAAAGTTGTTAAATCTAATTCTATTGAGCTTCTATCATTCTCATATGCTTTCCTATGCTTTTCTAATCATTTTTATGCTCAAACTTGGGTTCAAAACCTCTAAATTTCAGAGCTTATTTACTGTCTAATATAGTCACAACACACACATAAACATTACTTGTTCATTTGAACACTAACAATTCACTCAAAACTTTAATCAACTAGTTGGTGTGTGTGTGAGAGTTGATTTTGTTTCCACTTAAACCAAGTATGTGGCAGCCATAAATAAAACCCTAAGCTACCATTTACACCTAACAACATGTTATTTAAAGTTCATCATCATCTAGTTAGGGTTCCACACTTAATTGAAGTGTAGAACACTAACACAAAAAAAAAATTCTGCACAGAAAATTTCCAGCAGCTCTACTGCACTTTTAAACACAATAAGGAGAAGATCATATGATATCTTACTTGGTACTTGACTTAGAGGATTGAGAGGACTTAGAAGAGGGTTTAGAGAGAGAGGTTAGAGGTTCAGAAGGGTTGGATGGGCTCTTCTCCTTCCACTTTTCCTTGCTGCTGTCCAGCACCTCTGCTTGTGGTTTTCACTGCCAGCTCTGGTTTTGCTTCTGTTCTGCTCTCTTTTTCACGACTGAAGGAGTGGTGTTTGCTGGAAAAATTTTCAGCAAGGGTTACTTATATACTAGTTACACTTCTCTAATTTGCATTCTTGCCCCACCTCTTTTAAATTTCACACAACTTCCTCTCAATTTCTCTTTTCTTTTCACTGCTGCCCAGCTTTGTTCTCTTTTCTGGCAGCTGCTGTTTTCTTCTTGGTTTCACACTTATTTTCATCTTTTCTTGCTGCAATCTTGCTAAATGTTCAATATATATAATTAACCTTCATAAAAATGGCACTTAAGTCTCATTTTTAATTTGTTTGACCATCATTTTCTCTCCTCCTCTACTCTATACGGGAATCACTTTTGTTTTTGATTTTTATGGTAGCTTTGCACTCTTCACTTATCCACTTAGCTTCTAAGTGTCTTGTTTATATATCTTATTAATGTTCTATGGAATATCAAGCTTGTCCCTTGATTTATTTTGATTGTCATCAATCTCTTATTTAATCGCTTAATAGTTGTCCATTACTTACGAACAATTAATGTAAAAAAGTTTTCTTAATCGTGCACTCAAAATTTTATTTTTCTTTAATTTGTCTCTTCTTTGCGGATGAGTTATTTTACTCTTTATTAATCTTTTTCTTGCTAATTTAGTTGTTGTGAAACTCTAGAATGACGTTCACAAAATCGATGAATCGATTTAACTTAATACTAACTTGATTCTATTGTAATGTTACTTAACTTTTATAATTGACGAATTTCGTCGTCAATCTTAAGTTGATAAATCTCCAACGCCATGAAATTCAATTAATCTAATGTAGAGATTTATTTTACCTCTCTAATCCATCTTTTAACACTAAGAGGTTATAGATCGATACTAGGGGTTTACAATATTCATGCAAGGTAAGATTCGATCTTATTAACTTAATTATTGAATTGTTATTACTAGCATCGATTGGGCATGTTTTTGTTGGAAAAATTTTTAAAATCCACGTTTCCGCATTAAATCCAGAATCGATTTTTCCCTTCAATTGGTATCAGAGCCCAGTTTTGCTAGTTTAATAATTGATTCAATAATTAGTGAATTTCTTTTGATTATGATTCATTGTATGTCATAGAGTAGGCACTAATTATTGATGTGCATATTTTATTTTCATGTTTGATGAATTGGGTTTGCATGGATTGATCGTTAATTGTATGGTTCTTTGGCTAATTTTAATTTGATTAGATTTGTAAGCCATATGTGGTGTTTAGTTTCTGTTGTAATTCATAGTTTTAGGGTTTCAATTTTTTGAAGATTGGCTGCGGATTAGATCTTGAGATTTGCTGCGTTGAAAGGCTGAGATCGCGTGACTGGTTTTGAACCAGTTAGCTGTGCACTTTGTTGGTTGTTACGAACCAATTAAGAGTGTGTTTTTCGTGTGACGTTTGTGCAGTTTGTGTGCCGTATGCTGTGATTAATGGGCTGGTGTTTGCGATCTAGTTCTGGTACAGGGTCAAAGGCAGCAGCAAAAGGTTGCTGCAGGTCTGGTAGACGACCTGTTCGGCTATGAGCGCTGACAAGTGCATGTGATGCACAAGTTGTTGATTGCAGCAGAAAAAGTTTGCAGAATTTGGGCGAATAAGAAGTGCATTGTTTATGCACTGTCACTCATGTGTGCGACACATGGCATTATGAATGCCATGCACAGTGCATGATGCACTTATTTGTTTGTGCATTGTGCACAAAACCGTGCATGCTTATGCATGCACAGTGCCATGCACCGTAACTGATGCTCTTGTTTGTTTGTGCATTGTGCACAAAACCATGCATGCAACATTGATTTGACAATCACATGAATATATATAAATATATATTTATTGGGTTTGAAAGTCAAGAATTGGGCTTAAAACCCAATCCATTTGATGGATATTCTTGATAATTAAATTAGATTTAATTATAAACCCAATAAAACCCATGAAGATCTTGAAGACTATGAGGACTATAAGTAAAGGCCAAGGAATGCTTTGGTTAATTTATGTAATCTTGAAATTATATTTAGGTTGTTAAAGCTAAAGAACTCGGTCAATCACATGTTGTTTAGTCAAATCATTTATCATGCGATGAATGAATGAATTATTGATAACATAATCATGCATTAAAATATGTCATATTGAATAGAGAGTGCCTACTCGTTGCATTATAACATAACATGCATACATGTATTATTATTTATTTTTTCTATTAAATAGTTTATTAGTTAAAATAGAGATAATAATACATAGAATACCAATTTTATAATTTGTTATGATTTTAGCTAAAAGTCCTAGGTTCACAAATTAGAAATATATGATTAGTTTGAATGTGATTAAAATATATTTATATTTTGAATAATTGGTATTCATAATGTGATTAGATTTTAAGAGTTAAAATTGGGTAATTCACATTATTACTAATCTAATTTAATTAAAGAGTTTAATTTATTTAGATTGGTAAACAAATTGGAGATATAATTTTAATGTGATTAAAATGATATATTTCACATAATTGGCTCATAATGTGGATTAATTTTTAAAAGTTTAAATTGAATAATTCACATTATTACTAATCTAGTTTATTTAAAAAGTTTAATATATTTAGATTAGCAAAGCCTTTTAGAAGTATTTTTTTTTTATATGATTAAAAATAAATAAATAAATAATATACTTCATAATTGGCTTATATAGTGGATTAGATTTTTAAAAGTTAAAATTGAATAATTCACATTATTACTAATCTAGTTTATTTAAAAAGTTTAATATATTTAGATTAGTAAAGCCTTTTAGAAGTATTTTTTTTATATGATTAAAAATAAATAAATAATATACTTCATAATTGGCTTATATAGTGGATTATATTTTAAAAGTTAAAATTGGGTAATTTCACATTAAATCTAATCTTCATAATTAAGAGTTTAGATTATCTAGATTAGATCTTTTATAATAAATTAGATTTTTAAGAGTTAAACATCTGGTAATTTATTAGATGTTAATAGGATGATGATTCTAGTAACATACAAATTCCTAGTAACTTAGATTATCTTCTTAGCCGTTAATAATCTAAGACGATGCCTAGGAATATTAAGTAGAAAACCCTAATCCTAAAATAATGAGTGGGAGAAGGATATATGACAATATATCCTGCGGTCTCCATCATTATTCAAGACCGTGAGATTTAAATGGCGCCTCGAGACGGCTTTGTTTTCATTCCCCTAAGGGTTGTAAAACCTTGAATTTTTATTAAGGGTGAAATTGTAAAATTTTATGAAAGTTATATAAAAGTGCAAGGGTTTAAAAATTAGATTTTTAAAATTTGAGTTGAAAGTCATAATTTCTAAATAGTCGAGGGGGCGAATGGAAATTTGGCCGGATTATATAGTCTCCTTCAACCTCTAGCCGGCCATTTCTCTCTCTCTCTCTCTCCATTTTTTTCAGCAGCCCTTACCTTGTAACCCCGACTTTGACACCTCGTTTCGGCTTCGTCCGAGCTCCGTTTTAGTCAAATTTGGTACCGTTGGAAAGCTTGTGCGACGTAGATTCCATAGTTACCAATTTCATCAATTTATATCACCGTTTGGGTCTCTGATTTTGTAGAAGAAGTTCTACCATTAACCAACTTTTATTTTCTTAGATCTCGGCGAAACCAAGTGATTTCAGCTCCGGTTAACCTCATTTTCGTGACGAGCGTGTCGAGGACAACAAAACCCACCTAGCTGCACCTCCCACCACCATGGTCGTCGGAATCGATCGTCGAAAAGTCGCCGTCGGCCACCGCGTACAGTGGAGGTAAGTTGCTCGACCTCCCGAACTGGAAATTCTGCTCCAAATGCGTCTACGGACTCATTTTTAAACGCAGGATCCATTTTTGAGGTTATTTTTCCCATAGGACAGCCGTACTAAAAGTTATTCTATATTATGTTACTTTATAGATTCGATTTGGAACGACTATAGCTATATTGGAAATCAAAGTTTTCGGAGTGATTAATAGCTCATATTAAGGTAGGGGCTCAATCCTACTCTTTTAGAAATGTTTATATTAAAGTTGATGTTTAATTGAATTTTTATAATCTTGAAAGTATAGTAATTGATGTGGATTGTGGAAATATATTGTGGATTGCTTTGACAATTAATTGTGGACTGTGGAAATATATTGTGGATTGCTTTGGCAATATATTGTGGATTGGTTTGGAAATATATTGTGGTTTATTACAGGTTTGCAAAAAGGTTTGGGTTATCGAATTAGCAACTGTTATGTTGCTGAAATTTTTTTTAAGTAAAAGAAGGGTTTTCAAAAATATTGATTTATATATATATATATTGCGTATTGATTGCTTGATGGATTTATTTAAATTGTTTTGTAACTTGAATGAGGTAAAGATCCATCGACCTAGTCATTATGTGAGGCTATCAAGAATTATTCGTATTATGCGACTTTATGTCGGGGTCACTGCATAGGGTATTACTGCGCAGGGTATTTTCTGGTATGGTTACCAGGGTCACGGTGGGCCAAACGTTTTTTTTCAAAAGTAATTTATTGAAATTATAGGCCACCGGGTATATGACATCATGAATTATTCGTATAATACGACTTTATGTCGGGGTCACTGCGTAGGGTATTAATGCGCAGGGTATTTTCTGGTATGGTTACCAAGGTCACGGTGGGCCAAACGTTGTTTTCTTCTTCAAAAACAATCTATTGAAATTATAGGCCATCGAACATATGACTAGGGAACGAGATTTACCTTGATTCAGAAAAATGCTATGACTCGACTTAAAACTTTAGATGTTTTATTTCTATTTTATTTCTATCTTGGAAGCATGTATATATATATATTTGTGAAATATTATATGAGATTTGTTTAGACAGTGACCATGCAGGTTTTTAACCATGACTTTAAAAAAATGTTTTTTTTTAAACCATATCGGGATTTAAATCCTACTGGGCAATTGCTCACCCTTCCTTTATTTTTCTCCCTCCAGGAAATGTGCAGGATGAGTTAAGTGGCCACCCGATTGAGTAGATAGACAACTAGGAATCAAGTGCTTGACTTGTGATGTATTTATAATTTATTATTGTTATTATTATTTTTATTTGGGCATTTATCGATGAATGTTTTGAAACCAAATTGAGAGGACTCTTATTGATGTATTTAAAACCTTGTATTCTAGACACCAGAGTTGAGAATTTTTATTTGGAAATCTGAGTAGATGTGAAAGCTTAATTGTGATAAGCTGATTGCATGGTTAAGTGTTCTTAAATTTTATTGTGGTTATGAATCCATGATTTCTAGCAGGTGTTCGCATATCTGTGGGGATGGGTTTTCACTGAAATTATTTTAGATTGGTTGAAGTTTTTCATTATACTTTTCTTAATATTTTAAATTTGGTACTCCGGAGTATCTAAATAGAGATATTTTTATTAATTAATATTTAAAATTCTGCCACGGCCTAGGGCCCGGGTCGTGACAAGGGTGGTGTCTATTTAGGTCAATATCAAGGTTGACTTCCCAAAGGATAGGATTTCTGGATGTATTTTGGATTGACCTACCTTAAGGCTGGCAATTCTCAAGTTAAGTCTGAGATATCTGAAATGATGGGTTACACTCATAAAGGGATTAATTAATTGGTAATTTGATTCTTTGACCGAAATAAACGGTAGTTGGATTATATAGAATAAGAGTTATTCTGTTATATTATTTGACTGAGATTTTCTCAACCTAACATACAATTATTTGACCTACCCTAAGGTGGCATATATTTGTGGCATGTTAGATTATCGTGGCATAGTAATTATTTTTTTAGGATATTTTCTAATTCATTATTCGTGTATCATACATCACGTTTAATTTTATGCCAAACTTATGATATTGTATGAATGCAATTGAATAAAATATTTTATTATTATTTAATTCAATAATGTTGTCTCCATTTATGTTTATGCTAGCCAACGATAAATTAAACGGGGATAACTATGTTAAATAACTTGAATGCCATATTGGTCTATAAGGACCAAAATTTTATCCTGATAGAAGAGTGTCTTCCTGAGCCTGGCCAAGTAAGCATGATACTGGAGACTTTTCCGAAGAGTCTCATACAATTCAAAGCAACTTTGTTATGAACAAATTCATCATGCATGATGGCACCTAGGATGTTGTGTCAGCTAGAGCAGTGGGAGAAGTGTGACTTCCATTTTCTAATAGTTGTTTTATTGTTTTGAACAATGTTTTTAGTGGAAATATGATTTCTGTTTCTATCTCATGGAACAATTATATTCAATTTCTTTAATAATAAATCAGTTATTATTTCTAGAAATTATTTAAATAGTTGTTCATGAATATTAGAAAACAACTTATACGAGTTAAGATCGTTAACTTGTAGCTGCTCAAAGCTGAAATGTTTAAGGTTGAAGAGCCTAAAACAAAACGACAATAGATTTCTCCCAATGATAATACCTATTTTAGCATCTAAGACTTGGACATTATAACCTTGACAGAATGGATAGACTTGTAAAGAGTAAGTTTTTTTTTAAAAAAAAAATGAGTTAAAGATTAGCCCTTTACCTATTTGTCAGTTATGTCTAGAAGATAAAATGACCAAAAGACTTTTCATTGAAAAAGGCTTAGAGTTAAATAATCGCTAGAGCTTATACATTCGAACATTTATGGTCCTATGAACGTTAAAGCAAATGGCGATTATGAATATTTCGTCACCTTTATTGACGTTTATTCTTAATATGGATATATTTACCTAATGCAATGGAAGCTTGAAACTTTTGAAAAGTTTAAATAGTCTCAAACTAAAGTTGAAAACCAATTAGGTAAATGGTTAAAAGTTCTACGATCAGATCGTGGGGTGAGCACCTCAAAACGTAGTTTGGGGATTACTTGATTAAGAATAAGATTCTATATCAACTCATGGCTCATAAAACACATCAACAAAATGATATTGTAGAGAGGAGAAATCAAACCCTACAGGACATGATCTACGACTAGTTTCTCATTATTATCTAGTTTCTTCTAGAGAAATGCATTGCAGACTGCAGTATATATCTTGAATGGAGAAGCTTCCAAGTCTATTCCTAAGACATCTTTATAGTTGTGAAATGGTCACAAAACTAGTTTGTGACATTTTCACATATGGATTGTCCAACACATATATTGAAGAGCAAGACTAGGAAGATCTGAAACCACATTCATAGGTATGCCTATTTGTAGGTTAGACCAGAGAAACTAGAGGCGGATTCTTTTATAATCCTTAAGAAAACAAAGTGTTTGTATTGACAAATGATACATTTCTTGAAGATAATTATATAAAAGATCACAAAACTCGTTGTTATATTCAAGGAGTTATTATCTGGTTCAACCAGTACTCAATCAACAATAGTTGTTGATAACAACATAGTTAAGACCACTCTGAGTGTCAGACAGATTCTCGTCAGAGTTATCTACCACCTCGTCATAGTGGGAGGGTTGTGAGACAACCTATTTACTACATAGTTTTGGAGAGGTACATGTTGTCATCTTTAATGACAGAGTAGATAATTCATTGACATATAGAGATGCAATGGATGACTCTAATAAGGAGAAAAGGCTTAAAGCCTTGAATCTTGAGATGGAGTCTATGCACTCCAACTCTATCTGGAAATTTGTGGATCCATTAAATGAGGTAAAACCCATAGGTTGTAAATGGATAAGAAGGTAGAGACCTTTAAAACTAGGCTAGTGGCAAAGGGTTAGACCCATGAGAAGAGAGTTAACTATGAAGAGATTCTCTCATCAATAGTCATGTTTAAGTCCATTCACATTCTTCTATCCAAAGCTGCATATCCCAACTATGTGATATGGTAAATGGATGTTAAGATTGCAATTTTGAATGACAATCTTGATCAATGCATCTATATGGTGTAACCAGAGGGATTCGTGTCCCAAGGTTAAAAGCAAAAGGTTTGCAAATTGCAAAAGTCCATTTATGGATTTAAGTAAGTATCTTGATCTTGGGATATAAGGTTTGATACTTTGATCAAATCTAATGGTTTTAAGCAAAATGTCGATGAACCTTGTGTATACTAGCATAACATCGATAAGAAAGTAGTTTTCCTCGTAATTTATGTTGACAATATCCTACTCATTGGGAATGATATAAGAGCATTATTTGAGGTATAGAACTGACTTGCTAACTAATTCCAAATGAAAGATTTGAGAGAGTATTTATGTTCTTAGAATTCAAATTATATGAGAACGTAAGAACAAATTGTTAGCACTATCTCTAGCATCATACATTGATAAGATCATTATATGGTTTGCAATGTAAGAATTCCAAGAAAAGTAATTTACTTTTCTTCTCATGGAATTCATTTGTCTAAGGAATAGTGTCCTAAGACACCTCAAGAAATTGAGGATATGAGACGGATTCCCTATACCTCTACAATACGCAGTCTTATATATGCTATGATATGCATGAGATTGGATATATGATATTCAGTGGGAGTAGTCAGTCGTTATCAATCCACCTCAGGATCTGAACACTGGATGGTTGTAAAACATATTCTCAAGTATCTTTGGAGAACGAGAAACTATATGCTTGTGTATTTTGGAGAGGATTTGATCCCATTAGGATACATAGATATGATTTTTAGTTGGACAATGATTCTAAGAAATCCATGTCCAGGTCAGTATTTACCTTTAGTGGTGGAGCCATAATATAGAGGAGTGTTAAGTAATCTTGCATTGTTGACTCCACAATAGAAGCTGAATATATAGCAGCTTGTGAAGCAGCTAAGGAAACGGTTTGGCTCCATAAATTCTTGATTGATTTGGAAGTTGTTCCAGATATGAATAAACCACTCATCATTTATTGTGATAATAGTAGTATAGTGGTCAATTCTAAATAACCAAGAAACTACAAATGAGGGAAGCATATAGAGAAGAAGTACCATCTCAATAGGGAGATTGTACATAAAGAGATGTGTCATTAAGATGATAGCTTCACTAGACAACCATGCTGATAAGTTTACAAAGACCTTAACGGCTAAAGTGTTTGAAGGTCATCTAGAGGGTCTAGGATTACGAGATATGTCCCATCTGTTTTAGGACAAGTGGGAGATTGTTGGGTTTTGTGCCCTAAAAGCTTGTAATTATGTAAACGGTTTTAATAAATAATAATAAAGTATTTTTTGTTCAATTTATATATGCATTATGAAATGTTTGCTTCATATAAATATCATGTAACATCCATGATTACTGATGTAATCTCAAACTAAGTATATAAGTGTTATATATAAGAGGATTTAGTTTGAGATTAGTAATCTAAAGAGTCCGTAGAAAGCAAACAAAACTGGGTACTTTGCTTGTGGTAAATCTACAGTTGCAGTTCATTTTGTATTTGATGTGATGATCTTATCCGGGATTGTTCATATGGTGACATGAAAATGGAGGCACCTTATATAATAGAGATTATATAGGACTGGACCACGATAAAATGAATTTCTTATTAATATCCGTTAAATAAAGAAATTCATATTTATTAATTAGATGATCATATATGAATTGATCTTAATCCTGAGTGTTTTATGGACTCCTATTTATTGAGTTATATCTTTTAATTTACATGGGTGAGACTGTGTAGATATACATTTAGTTCAATAAGCTTTCGTACTTTGGAGATGTGATTTAATAAATGGCTGGGAACATTTTACACAATAGTGGAATCCACTTCTTCTTGCGAGAAGTAGATGAGTAGTTCCCTTTAAGTGTTTATTCGGGTCTTGAACAATAAGAGCGCTCAACTTCTTGTTTATGAGTAAACAGAAAAATAAATTCATAAGTTGTTATAAATATATTGTTCATTAAAATCAATGGTACTTATTGAATAAGATATAATTAGAGAGATATAATGGACTTTAATGACCTAGCTCTAATTATGAACTACTTGTGGAGGATCGAACCATATGAAATGCTTAAATCGATGGACACTGAAAATTCAGATTGTGTAAAACATCTACAATTTTGAGAGTGCAACCTTGGGTTTTTAGTGGAGTAACTCTAAGATTAATAATAGTGAATTATTCAATTAAAGAGTTTAATTAATAATTCCGATATTATTGGAGCTCAAATTGTAGGTCCATTTGATCCCCTTGCTAGCTCACAACCACATAAAGAAATAAATGAAAGAATATAATTGGGTTGTCCAATTATTAATATCACATGGACATGTTCACAAATTATTTAAATAATTTGATTATTTAAATATATGTAATTATTTAATTAAGTGTTAATTATTTAATTATCTGTAGGGATTATGGGTTCAA